>OZ035834.1:34361681-34490195 GCA_964034765.1 Knipowitschia caucasica | reverse complement strand
TTATATTTATTTTTTTTTTTTTTTTCATTTTTTTTTTTTTATTTTCTTTTTTTTTCATTTTTTTATTTTTTTTTCAAACTACAAAATATGATACATAAAATATCTAAATTAACAAGGTACCTCATAGAAATGAGGAAAGCCACAACAACCCAAAATCTCACAACTATGATGCTTCATAAAATAAGTTTTTGGCATACATCCATAAAAAAACATAGAACCCCACACCCCACCCACCACCACTCGCGTTCTCCTACTCGCTACCAAACCAGTACTCCCCAGCCAAAACCCAACACCTTTAACAAAAAAACATGTATTTAAATCAGAGACTAATAACAGTTATAGAGAAAAAACACATCAGCTTTTAAAAAAAAAAAACCACTTGTTATATATCTATGCTACTAAAAGTTAACAAGACCCCCACACTAATAAAAAAAAACAACACAACAACCCCCATCGTCCATCAACAAACCACCACATGCACCACACAACACCCGTTCCCTACCGACCAACGAGCGGCTTTCAAACACATTGTAATATTAAAAGTAGAAAACTAAAACCGAGTTATAGAACCATTCAGGCTTTAAACAGTTTATTTAAATGCGACTAAAGGAGTTAACAGGAAGACACACCTCAAGCTTTCAAAAAACAACAAACAGTGTGATGTTAAATTTTTCATTAAATAAACAAAAAAGACTAAAGTTCGGACCCATCACACCTCACCACAAGCCTTTAAAAACCCCACAACAAAAAACCACCAAATTAGTTTATTAACCCACCTAGAGAAAATACTACGAAGTCAATAAAAAATCTCCAACCACGACACCACAACGACAGAACTACAAGCAAAATTTCAAACATGTTATTATATGAGAGACTTACATAAGTTACACAGAATCCATGAGCTTACTCTATTAAAAAATTAAACAAAAATACCAGGTGTTAATAATATATATGAACGAAAACAAGAATAAATTATAACAAATAAAAAAAGGTATAAATAAAATTATATGAAAAAAGACACTAAATTAAAGATGAATTTAAATAAACCTCCCCAACACAAACCCTAAACTCTTCAGTCTTTTGAAAAAAAAAAATAATAAAACAAAAAACATGAGTTATGTTTATTTTGAGTTTTTATGAGACTAAAAAGTTGGGGGATATAAAACAAAAAAAACTACAATAAGAGGGAATAGGAGAGGAGAACAAAAGCCAGCGTCTGATAGTTACAAGTTATTAATAGAAAAAAAAAAAAAACATGTATGTTTCTAAGTTTAGCAAAAAATGAGAACTAAAAAAAAAAGAGTTAAACAAAGAATCATTAACAGGAACAACACCGACAGTACCAAAAGGATACAACAACAGCATTTTAAAAAAACATGTTAATTTTTCACTGAGACATAAACAAACTAAGCAGGGTTTTAATATAAAACAAAAAAAAAAACTACACACAACAGTACAAGAAGATGAGCGTGAGAAACGCCGTGCCTCCGAGCTAATTCTAAAAAAAATCCGAAAACATCCAGTTAAAAAGAAATTTATATGAGAAAAAAAAAAAAAAACAATAAGAAAACACTATTAAAAAAGTAGAGGTAAATAAAAGTTAACAAAAAGAAATATTTAAGAAAAGAAAACTACTAAAGAAAAAAAAAAGTAACATGAGAAAAAATAAAAAAAAAAATAATATCTAAAAAAAAAAAACAAAAAAAAAATAAATAAAAAAAAAAAAAGAAAAGAAATTAATAACAATTGTTAAAAATAAAAAAAAAAAAAAAAAAAAAAATAAAAAATAACAACACAAATAAGGACCAAACCAATTAACACATCACAAGAAATACCAGGAATGGATAAAAAGAGAAAAAAATACAATAACAAAACCCCGCAAAAACCCGAAACAGTAACGAAGGAAAAAACCTCACGCTATTTAAAAAAAATAAAAAAAAAAAAAAAAAAAAAAAAAAACAAAAGTTGATTGTTATTATATGAGATTTAAAGTAATCATAAAAACATAACAAAACGGAAAAAACAAACCAAATAGGACCCAATAATCAGAAAGCTTTAAAAACATGATTATTTATTTTATCAAATAGAAGCATTAGTAAAAAAAAAAAAAAAAATGAATAAAAAAAGTTACAGAACATGAAGAAAACCCACTCCGAGCAATTTATTTAAATTTTTTTTTATTTTTATTATTAATTTGATAATATTTTTAAAAAAAATCAAAAAAAAAAAAACACGTTAAACAATTTATATTTATGAAAAGGGGAAATTTTTAAAAGAAAAACAAAAGTTTAAGAACTAAAGTAAAAGAAATAGAAAATAGTAAAAGCAGAGAAGAACCTAACAAAAAAAAACATAAACATCCAGACCCGAAGCTTTAAAAAAAAAAAAAAACAGACAAGAAAACAAAACATGGTTTATTAGATTATCTGTTCTTTTTTTTTTAAAGTGGGGAAGTTTAATAGCAGATAAGTAAAACAAAACATAAAAAAAAAAGAAAAAAAGAAAAAGAGAATAAAAAGAAACAAAAAACAAAATAAAAAAAAAGAAAACAAAAAAAAAAATATAAAAGGAGGAGAGGAGAGACAGGACCAATAGACCACTAAGAAAACACCCGAAGCGTCTAAAAAAAAAAAAAAAAACAAAAAAAATACAAAAAAAAAAAAAACAAAAACAAACCATAAACAAGTCTTAATAATCCACTTTTAAATTTAAATTATTAATGAAAAATTGATACAAAAAAAAAAAAAACCAAAAAATAAAACAATGAACAGAAAAAAAAAGAAGAAAAAAAAAAAAAAAAAAAAACAGTAAAGTATAACACTAAAAAAAAAGAAGCAGGAGAAGAAAGGGCAAATAGACAAGAGATAATAGCAACAAAAGACAAACGACAGCCCCCGGGAAAACAATATAATCATATAAAGACTTAAAAGCAAAAAAATAAACAAAAAAAAATAAAAAGTAAAAAAAAAAAAAACAAAGTTTAAAACAGACAAATAGTATAATCTGCGAACCTTACACCCAGCAAAAAAAAAATAAATAATACAACACCAAAAAATATTCACCAACTATAAAAAAAAAAAAAACTAACCCAACCACCACCACTACACATAAAATAAAAAAAAAAACCCCCCACCACAACACAATAGAACCACACTCGATAACCTAATCGAGGAGCAACCAAGGAACAAAAAATAACGACCAAACAAAACCATGGAAAAAAAAACAACGACAACGGAGGACAAACACAAAAAATGACAAAAGAGCAGGGAAGAAACAAGAATGAAGCAGAAATACAAACGCAACAGAAAGACAATACAATACTACTTCACACGAAAAAAGTCAACAACGAAACGACAAAACAGCAAAAACGCCCCACACGCCGAGAATGACCAAACAGAAAAAAAAACAACCACAACCCAAAAGGCAGAAAAAAATAAATAATACAACTAAAGACCACCACAAACCTAGAAACCATACGTCATATACCCCACCCCACACACCCACACCCACAACACAACACAACCCAAACCAAAACCCACCCCCAAATATAACAAAAACCTCAGTAGTTGCATATATATCAAAAGCGACCAATCTACAAATAAAAAAAACCAACGAAAAAGCAAAAACCACGAGTGACAAAGATAATCACACGTAAAAAAACAAGCTAAACAAAACTGTTCTTTTAAGAAAGTTCACTTCAATTAATTCTCGACAAAAAAGAGAAAAAAAAAAAAAAGGCAAAAAAAAAAAAAAAAGGCGGAAAAAAAAAAAAATACAAAAATAGAAGAAGAACACAACCGCCCCGAATATAACAAAAGACTATAAATCGTACGCCATGAAATTAAACAAGACGACAAATCATCAAACAAAAAACACAAACACATTAAAACAACACAACACCAATACCAATGTAGATACACACTAAAATCATTTAAATTAACGAGATAAAAATCTTAACACACAAAAACCAACAAGTCTTAAAGCGATACCAAATCACTCTTCCAACCACTAAAACCCTCGAAAAGGACAGAAAAAAAGCATTACAACAAACAACCTACCACCCACCTCGAAGAATGCGCGACTTATACAAAGTCCGCCACAACAACCAACCCAACACAAAACCCAACAACACCACAACCCCCAACCAGAAAAAAACCAACAACACAAACACAAAATACACCACAACAAACCCAGACCCAAAAAAACACACAAAAATCAACCCACCCAAAAACACCACAACAACACAAACAAACCACCAAAAAAAAAAACAAAAAAAGAATAAACAAAACACAAAAAAACAAAAAAAAAGCAAAAACAAGACCAAAACATAAAAAAAACAAAAAAAAAAACGCAAAATCAAAAAAAAAAAAAAACAAAAATGAAAAAAAAAAACAAAATAAAACATAAACAAACTAAGTAAAGAACAAATAACAACAAAAAATACCAAACAAAAAACCCAAAAAAAACAAAAACAACCCACAAAAAAAAAACAAAACAAAAAAAAAAAACAACAAACAAACCAAAAAAAACAACAAAAAACAAACAACAAAAAAAAAAAAAAAAAAAAAACAATCAAAACAAACAATAAAAAAAAAAAAAAAAAAAAAAAAAAAATACATAAAAAAATAAAAAACAAAAAAAAAAAAAAAACAAACACAAATCAAGCCTAATCAAAAACCAGTTTCATCAAACTATAACGAAATTCTGATAAAAATATATATCAAGCGACCTACGCACGTATATAACCGATAAAAACGCACCAAAAATTACAGTAGACGGAGACAAAACAACAAACAACGCAAACTCACTACTAAAAATAACCCGCGCTTCTTCACCACACAAAAAACCACAAACACCACACACACAAAGTTATTTTACATTATTTTTTAAAAAAATATGAAAGTAAAAAAAAAAAAAAATAAAAAACCCCAACAAATAAAACCAAAACGATAACAACCGGAAAAGGTGGGAACGCAAGGCCAACAGAACAAAACCCACGGAACCAGAAGGGACAGGCGAAGTAGGCAGAAGAATGAAGAAAAAGAGAAAGGAAGGATGAGAAAAACACAATAAAACTCAACCAAACCAAAAAAAAGAAAAACCGGATGAAGACCAACAACAGAGACTTTACACACCACCCACCGAAACATCTGAAACATCTTTATTCAAAACCCAGCAACAGGCACGAGAAAAAAAAAAAACAGAAGCAAAGCCGAAAAGGAACGCAAACGACCGAACGAGAAAAAAAGACACACACCAATAGGAAATCAACAAAATAAAACCAATAACAAAATATACACAAAATTAAATGTCCACCAAAGAAAACAGAACCACACTTGCATAGTAACAGTCAGCTAACTTTAATCCAAGCACCAAACACAAATTTCTCAAAAAAGGAATGTGTATGGCATCCAATAAAATTAGAAGAAAAATGATGTGAGAAAAAAAAGAAAAAACTAACTAGAACACAAAACAAGATAAACAGACTCGAGCTTTACAACCTGTCTAAACCACTCCCCAAAACCACCCTTAGTTATTAAACATCTAAAATGGATTAGTCCAACCACTGGCAGTGGGTTACCTTTGGGCCACGTGACTCGCGTTTCTAACCCCCTGAAAAGTGACTCGCACCGACCTTGCCTGCCGCTTCGGCAGCAAGAAGCAAAAGTGTGTCAATGAGCGCTGCGTTTTTTCAATCTTTATATCACTGACCGCGGGTCAAAAAAACAACCGGACATGATTCCAAAAATACCATATTTCATAAAGCTATAATCTTAGATGTATGAATGTTGTGGTGTTGGATTTTCCCAAAATGACTATACATCGGTTAGCTGAGGTTTACCGTGAAATACTCTTGCTATTAAAGAAAGTTTTCGTCAGGTATTATATCCGCCGTTAAACCGCAACCACATGGAGAGAGAGAGACAACTGCTTTATTCAGCGAGTAATGCATCATAATATAGTGATCTGTTTACCCGGTAAATATCACGTTGCGTGCGCGTCATTAACCTCCGCAGCCGAATCCGAGATATGCGGCACGACTCATTTTTTTTCAGAGATCCAGACTATCGTAGACCCACATCTGCCTCAATAAGTTGAAATCAACGTTATTAATTGCATATCTCAGAAATAAACGGATATCAGAAACAATGCACAACATTTAGGACTTACTATGTATAAAAAATAGTTTATTGATAGTGTGGTAAGCATTAGATATTCTGATATTATAGCTGCTCAAGAAGCAAAAAAAAAAAAATATGGGAACTAAAAAGTTAGGTGGAAAAGGAAGAAACAGCGACCTCTCTTCTACCACAGCGTTTTCCTTCAACTGATTAGGTACTTGTGTCAATTGCTGTAGAATGCTGGCAACTGAGTAGAAACGTTTCCAGGAACCACGGCGCGACAGGGCGCGAGAGCTTTACACCAGGCAAAGTTTAATTGGAGACTAGCAGTAATTCATATAGGGTGGGAAACTATGGTACCTCGAACGTTGATACCGATACGATACAACAGCTCACGATAACGGAGATAATAATCACAATAACGATTTTAATATCACTAACACGATAGATGAACAGATTATGGATATAATGGTCAGAAAATATACAATAGTGCCAATTATTAATTGGACAATATATAAAAAGAAAAACAATACTCTGTAATTGAGCATATAAATAGAAACAGGAATGCGTATTGGAGCCAATTACACAGTATTAAGGATATGATACCAATTATGCAAAAAAAATATAGAGAGGATTATTTTTTCAAAATCGATATCGATACATGGCAATTGACAGACACATTAGATAATCGAATTCGCGGGGAACAAGTATGCGCGATTATAGCAAAAAATGATATTATCGTAACACACCCCTAATTCATACACAAAGTGCTCATCAAAAACACACTGCATTTTGTACAATAGAATTTGTAAATACATAGTGAAATTGTGAGCGTTCCAACACATGGCAGAACTATAGAAAGTACTGTTGCGTGTGTATGTGTGTATATGTGTGTATTTGTGTATGTGTGTATATGCGTGTGTGTGTGTGTGTGTATATGCGTTTCATAATCATTTACTTTAACATTATTCTCTGATGGGGGGGGGGGGGGGGGGGGGGGGGGGGGGGGGGAGGGGGGGGGGGGGGCGGGGGGGGGGGGGGGGGGGAGGGGAGGGGAGTGGAGGGGGGGGGGGGGGGGGGGGGGGGGGGGGGGGGGGGAAAACCACTGGGTTGACATTCGGCTGTATCGTCTTTATTCTCTTCAGTTTTTTTTACATACCTAAATGCTTTTAGTCTAGAAATGTTTAAATGTGAAGAGTGAAGAAACAATCCTTCAGTGGTCGCAGCGAAACAACCGTTTTAAACCTGGATTTGAACATGTTCAGATTATCCCTGAGCCGAAAGCAGCAATAATTAGAAATAGAAATGACCAGACGTTCAACAGTTAGACTTTCTTTCGAACCAAACCTGAGATTTTATGGCGGTTCAGACGACGGTGACTTTGCTCCACGCAGACAGAACACACGGAACATCGCCGGTCCCAACAATGAGGGTTTTGGGTTTGATTCCCGCCTCGCACCCAGGCTAATAGAATGCGGCGGCGGCGGCTCTCGCGTCGAGTGGCTCTTGGCACAATACGGCGGAGAATTAATTCTGCTGCACAATTACACCGCGAGCTCGTCCTCCGCCGCTCGCTCGCCAGCCGTGAAATTGGACAAGATGGAAAGAAGGCACAAATAAAGCGGGGATGAGGTGAGCAAACAACGCACACGCTCCAGTCAGCTGATGGGGGATTGCCGCAGCCGTGTGTGCGGGGCTTCACTTATGAATATGGTTGAATATTTATGACGGTTGCTGAACTAAACAGGCCGCGGGCCCCACTACGTCATGGCAATAACTCATTAATATGCTGCAGGTTGGTAACCACATGATCAACTCCCACCTCTACAGACTCGCACCAAAGAAAAGCTCAAGATTTAGGGTCTGGAGTAAGGCTGGGAATTAGCAAAAATAAGCAACAATTTGATAGTATTGCAATATTTGGGCCACAATTCATTATTATCGCAATTCTTGGCATATTGTGATACAGCAGGTATTGTGATTCCATTCTGTGATATATTGTGATTCGTGTCCCTCAGATGATTCAAAGATATTACAAGAATGGAAGAAAATAAGAGCTCCCAGCATTATTCAAACACAACAGACGAGAGTCACAAAAAGCAGACATAGAAACATATAATTATTTAATAAACATCGCAATACTTTCCTCTACTGTATCTATTTCATTTGGTGCACAAAATATCGTGATACTGAACGGAATACGCTGTTCCCCACGACTCGTCTGGAGGAGTCCGACTTCTGCCAAATAGATGTTGAACTCTCTGATCACTTATTCTGTGGTGGCAGCTTTTGGGGTAAAAATGTAAAATACTAAATTTGAACTGTGTCCTTTGTCAGTAATATTAAGGTTCTTTAAAGACATAGAATATAGAGAGATTGTAAATTAATTCCTTATGTGTACCACGGGGGACCTCAAAAGCAGTGGGAATATACGGATTTCATTTCTGACCATTTTTACTTTCATTTTACCTATATTATTAACGTGATAAACTTCACAATGGGTCAATAAGACTGTTTCCTCCACTACAGAAAAGGACCAAACACAGGCCTGAATATTGTGCGTCTCTGCAGATTGTCCATGTGTTCCAGTCTGAAGTAGTCGTCGTACAGTGACTTCAAAACACACACATAAGAGGAGGCGTGATAACAAGAGACTGGACGGGTTTAGGCCCTGGTGCAACGAGGAAGCACCTGAGGCCACAAACCAGGCATGCCAACACACACACACACAAACACACACAAACACACACACAACTGAAAAGGAAATGAAAAAGCAGGCTTGGGCCCAGATCACAGTGGAAATGCGGGGCTGGAACAAAGCGCTGGAACAAAGGGCAGTGAGTCAGCGCAAGGGAAATTTCACACAACTCGCATTTAGGGATGTTTACCCAAACGTGGCTGTTTTCTGAAAGCAGAACCTGGCGCCCGGAGCCCAGTCACACCGCTGCTTGCTGCTGGTGGAAACTTTGAAGTCGCCACGCTCCCAATTTAAAGGACACGTATTACGCTCAATCGTCTCTGGGGCTTTAAACAGTGTTCCCACATCAGATCAGAGACAGATGTTTTTAGCACCAGTCTCTCTCTCTCGCGCCAGGATCCACCCCTTCAGTCTGAATGCTCGGCTTTCAAACATGTTCCGCCTCGACAAGACACCTGTAGCTGGCCCTGATTCCGTCCTCCAGTGGCTCCAGGTTTACAGCTGTGGGAGGGCTTCCAGATTAGTAGGTAGAGCAG
Source organism: Knipowitschia caucasica (assembly GCA_964034765.1). Lineage (NCBI taxonomy): Eukaryota > Metazoa > Chordata > Actinopteri > Gobiiformes > Gobiidae > Knipowitschia > Knipowitschia caucasica. The sequence continues at coordinate 34,480,839 of OZ035834.1, read as the reverse complement.
CTAATTTGCAAGCAGACTGAAGGGGGTATTTTCTTTCAAACGCTTTTATATACAATTTATGATTTATTACACGCTGTTCTTATGGAGACCCTATGTTTTTTTGGCTTCAAGACTGTACGACAGATCTTTCCAAGCTGAACACGTGTATTATTGTTAGTTATTGACAAAGGTTTATAACTAATGTACTTATATTTGATCATTTTCTGCAGTGGGAGGTATAATTGCTCGAAAATAGAGTGGTTTTTATTTTGAGCACATAAAAACTGACTTAAAAGTAAGTAAGTAGTAGTAGTAAGTAAGTAATTATTTATATACCGCCTTTTCACTGCAGAGCTGAGTCTCAAAGCGGTTTACAATTGTTATTTTTTTGGGGCACTTGTCTCTCACTCCACACAGAGATGGGAGCAGGGTCGCCAGTACAGGAGGCGCGTGCCAGAACTATTTTACATATTTTTAGCGGTAGGGGAAACCGGAGTACCCGGAGGAAACCTACGCAGACACGGGGAGAACATGCAAACTCCACTCAGAAAGGCCCTGGTCCAACCGGGATTTGAACCCAGGACCTTCTTGCTGAGAGGCGAGAGTGCTATCCACTCAGCCACCGTGCCGCCCAAAACAAAACACCCCGTAAAACAAGATTCTCCAATGGGACAAAGCTATTTAGTCTTTATTCAAGATCTGTTGCTTTATTTTCTCATTCCAAGGGAGAAGTTAGTGTCATCTTTTAAAACCAGATAATTTTGCTTTGTCCCATTGGCAAACCTTGTTTAAAGGGAAGTCAGAATGTGCTCAAGTTAAGACACACAATTTTTGACTTATTTTTCACTTTTTGCTCATGTTTGTTTGGATGGATGTGTTTCTGCAGCTGGACCCCGACTTTCTTCTACAGGGATCAATAAAGTATCTATATCCGTCTGTCCATCTATATAGCCTTGTTTTAGGCATACGCTAATTAGTTTTGTCGTACGTGTTTTTTTCAGTTATCTCGAGGCAGAACCTCGACTTTGTGCTTTTTGGATAATTCAACTCATTGGACAATATTGTTAAGCCAATAAACAAAACTTATATTTAAAACAGTGTTGGAGCGCGATGATGCTAGGGGAGTTCCAAAGTGTTAAAAACACTAAAACGTAACGTTTAGGCCATCATTTGTTTACGATAACCTTTAATGATAGTGATTTATCCATTTTAAAGCCAAACCCCGCCCTTCCCATGAGACCATAAATGATTCTGCTTTTTTATTCTTTAGTTAAATTAATCTAAAATATCGGCAAAAACATTTGAGGCAAAACTGGTTTCAGAGTTTTGTCTCTAACAGGGCTGGAGAAAACATATGAATTTAAAATCAATTCATTTTTCAGATGTCGACATGTACTTGGTTCAGAGCTTCCAATCTGTACAAATCACCCGCTAAATCAACTAATAGAGCTTGTGTCTCTTTAATGTGTTTGTGTTTTATGATTAAAGTGGCTAATACCTATTTTAGGAGTTACCAATTGATGTCACGCTGCAAAAAGTGAGGAGTAAAAGTAAAACATTTGGACAAAATGTGTCTATGAGCACATTCTGACAGCCTTAAAAACAAGATTTGCCAAAATAATCTTGTTTTAAAAAGATACGAGAAATGTCTCCCTTGAAATGAGAAAATAAAGCAAAAGTTATTGAAATGAGACTAAACGGCTTTGACCCATTGAAGAATCTAGTTTAAACACAGAATGTGCCCAGATTAAGATCTACAAAAGAAAAAACCCACTGGAGTCAAGTATCTATTAGCTCATATGCTATCATTGCTGCTGTAAACGCCTCGCTCAGGTGTTCTCGTCGCCTTCCTGCTGCCGGAGAGCGAGTCCCGACAGGTCAGTGTGAGGCGGCGACAGCAGCGCGGAGGTGGAACCACAGCCACAGCAGCAGACGCACACATTCCTCCAGGATCACAGCGGGGAGGGCGCTCCGGAGGGGACCACAGCTGCACCTGCCTCCCCCAGGACGAGGCCCCGCGACGCTACTACAGCCCGGCTCTCCAACCTTTTACAATCCGAGAGCTACTTTTACACAACAGAAGAGGCAGAGAGCTACTGTTTTTCACAGTCGTAATAAAAATCTATGGAATAATTACGACAGAATATGAACACAAAATACTGTATAACTCTATATTTGTACTTTTAATAGATTTGAATGTGACGACTCAAAATGTATTTACTCAAGATCATGTGTGAAATTCTAAATCCTTTGGGGAGCTACCTGAAAGGGGCTGGTGAGCTAATGGTAGCTCCTGAACCACAGGTTGGAGACCCTTGTACTACAGGAACAAACCTCCAGAAAGTTCTATTCAATTACATTTGTGTGTAGGCCTACAAACGATAGACTATGGATCTCACATCACAACAGTAGTTATCTCGAATGACTTTGCAAAGCCGATTCACCAACAACAGATCAGAGAATCAAACAGTTCAAACAAAGGAAGTGCGATGATAAAAGACAGAGCCATTGGTCCATAAAGGGGCAGAGACCAATGTCCATTAATGTCAATAAAGTTCCAATGGAGAAAGCCATAATTGGAGACCATAGAAAGTCCTCAAATTAACTCAAACCAAGACACATTTTCCCCAATTTCAACCGATGTATTGTTTCGTTCAGTCTCTTTTTGCAAAATCTCAAATAATTAGTCTTTGCTAATTGCGGCCACAGAACGAGCAATTTCTAGAAGATTGCGATTCATCTAAAACGAGCGGATTCAATTAAAAATGTCCCACTATCACTGCGCAGACAACCACTAAGCACAAAATACAACTCAGACGGTATCACAGAAGCAGCAGAAGCTGCAGAAGCAGCAGTTCACTTCATAAAGGACAGCAGGAGACTACGCCGAAGCAAAGATAGTGACACGGTTAAAACAAACAGTAGAAAATGGTGAAAACATGTAGAAACTTAGATCAGTTGTTTCTGACTATGCGTCATCAGGACAAAGCCATGTCTGAAATACAGTTTTAGACTGAAATCTCCGACATAATCTAAACTCTAAGTATTTAAGGTGGAATGTTGTGGTAAAGGTTAGACCTATAGCTGCCATACAGTAGCAGCAGTAGCGGTAATAGCAGTAGCAGCAGAAGGGCCAGGTCAGGTGATTAGGGTTAGGGTCTTATGTGATATGGGCTGTGACGCATTATTACCTTGAGTAGGAAAAGCACTCAACAAATAAAGGTTGATTGATTGTAGTAGCAGCAGCAATAGTTGCAGTAGTAGTAGTAGCGGCAGTAGTAGTAGTAGCGGCAGTAGTAGTAGTAGTAGTAGCGGCAGCAGTAGTAGTAGCAGTGTTGACGTAGCCGGGGGTGGATGTGGCGTAGAGTATGGTGCTGAATGTGCTGTTTAAGTGCCCACCCTGCAGGCGCGGCATTCTTGTGGCTGACCCAGGACGAGGATGGACTGACCCGGGGCGACCAGCCATACAGCACAAACAGGCTGTGTGTGTGTGTGTGTGTATATATATATATATGCGTGTGCGTGTGTGCGACCGTGTGTGTGTGTGGCTATGACCTCATTCACAGCACACAGGAGCACTGTCTACACACTCATCTCCATACGACGCACAGACGGCTGGAAATCACAAGGTCTGACACATTCCAGAGAACAAACCAATCAGCACGCAGGGATCCGGGAACCAGGAACATGCAGATTCATCAACTACAGTTAGACAAAAGGAGGGTAGAAAAGGCGTTTGTGTTTTGTGTTCCAGCTCAAAGAGGAGTGAGTGAACGGGGAAAGCAGGAGTTCTTGCGTCTCTGATAAGGCGTCCTGGAGAGACGGGCGCTCGCGGATAATTGCATTTATCCAAACTTCACTTCTGCTTTATCAAATCGTTTGTATCTTATTTCCAACGCAAACATCCGCACGTCCTTGTCTCGGCGCGGACACAAGTGCTGACTGCAGAAACACAAGGTTAATACACAATCAACGCTGTGAAAACGGCGCGACACAAACCTTTCCAGACAGTGATGCATACGTCTACACTGCGGCATAATGAGCTTCACGTTTAGACCAGGACAGAGCAGCTCCACGAGAAGCTAGGAATTTACAACAATAGAACCACCTCAATTTCAGACCAAAGTCATTCCATTTCTTCAAAATATATAATAATTTGATCAGCTAAAAGAACACAATCTCATTAGTTTCATTAATGTTTGTTTATTTTCTTATTTATGAATTTTCACAATTTGTTTTCTGTTCATTTCCAAACAAAAAAATATCGATGTCGCACTTAACGTTTCACACACACAGAGACAGACAGAGACACACACAGAGATACAGAGACACACACAGAGAGATACACAAATAGAGACACACAAACACAGACACACAGAGAGAGAGATACACACCACAGACACACACACAAACACAGACAGAGACACACACAGAGACATACAGAGACACAAAGATACACACACAGAGACACACACAAACACAGACAGACACACACAGATGCAGAGACACACACAGAGACATACAGAGACACACACACAGAGATACAGACACACACACACAGAGAGAGAGATATACACACAGAGACACAAAGATACACACACAGAGAAACACACAGCATTTGAGGTGTCACTGGTTTCACATTTGTATAACATCTACAGTATGGAATATTTACTGTATTGTTTCTGTTTGTGTCTGCACTACCTTAAAAAAGAATAAAAATTAGAACATGGATTTATAAAAGGAAAAAGTCCAAGCGTGTCCTTCCCACAAGCTCAATTTAAACCACCACCACTTCAACTACACAAGTGTGTGTTTATTTATTAATGTATACATTGTGTCTCTGTGGATAGCGGTGTAGCGTTTTACCGCTAACCTTTTAAAGCTAACCAGGGCATTCTATGTATTCAATCTTTGCCTCGGCTCAGGGACTACAGAAGCAAATGAGCATGTAGCTACGTCCTGAACAATTCATTTATTGTGCAATGCCCCATTAAACAAACAGATTATAAAGTCCTTAGAAACACTTAGAAAAATACTTACAAATATTCAGAAAAACGAGATGCTTTGCGAGCCTCACCACGTGGCCGTTTTAAAGAGATAGACGTTATTATTTTTATTTTATTTTTATTTCTGCACAACGACACGTCCAGGATGATCCAATTCTGCCTAAACACAGAACCACAACACCCATGACATTTCCTCCACAGACCGATCCCCGTCTCGGACTTCCTCGTGGAGAGACGGTGAAATCCAGAAGACAAATTCCTTCCGATGCGACTCTGATCCCGAGCACAGACGGAGCTTTCTTCTACAGAAACAAAAGACTTCCTTTGTTTCTCCAATTAGAGCCATCGTCTGGACAAGAGCTGCTGTTGTTCCATAATCTGCTCCCGAGGCCCTGATCAAGTCTGGGGCCTGGAGGGCAGCCACGGGGCCAGGAACCCGGGCCCCAGAGAGAGTACACAGGGTCGGTACCACACGGGGCCGGTACCACACAGGGCCAGTACCACACAGGGCCAGTACCACACAGGGCCAGTACCACACAGGGCCAGTACCACACAGGGCCAGTACCACACAGGGCCAGTACCACACAGGGCCAGTCCCACACAGGGCCAGTACCACACAGAGTAAGGGAGAGTAGAGTAGGGGAGCGTAGAGTAGGGGAGCGTAGAGTAGAGTAGAGTAGGGGAGCGTAGAGTAGAGTAGAGTAGGGGATAGTAGAGTAGAGTAGGGGAGCGTAGAGTAGAGTAGGGGAGCGTAGAGTAGAGTAGGGGAGCGTAGAGTAGAGTAGGGGATAGTAAAGTAGAGTAGAGTAGGGGATAGTAAAGTAGAGTAGAGTAGGGGATAGTAAAGTAGAGTAGAGTAGGGGATAGTAAAGTAGAGTAGAGTAGGGGATAGTAGAGTAGGGGATAGTAGAGTAGAGTAGGGGAGCGTAGAGTAGAGTAGAGTAGGGGATAGTAGAGTAGAGTAGGGGATAGTAGAGTAGAGTAGGGGAGCGTAGAGTAGAGTAGGGGATAGTAGAGTAGAGTAGGGGAGCGTAGAGTAGAGTAGGGGAGAGTAGAGTAGAATAGAGTAGGGGAGAGTAGAGTAGAGTAGGGGATAGTAGAGTAGAGTAGGGGAGAGTAGAGTAGGGGATAGAGTAGGGGAGCGTAGAGTAGAGTAGAGGAGCGTAGAGTAGAATAGAGAATAGTAGAGTAGAGTAGAGTAGGGTAGAGTAGGGTAGAATAGAGTAGATAGAGTAGAGTAGAGTAGGGGATAGTAGAGTAGAGTAGGGTAGGGTAGAGTAGAGTAGAGGATAGTAGAGTAGAGTAGGGTAGGGTAGAGTAGAGTAGAGTAGGGGATAGTAGAGTAGAGTAGAGTAGAGGAGCGTAGAGTAGGGGATAGTAGAGTAGAGTAGAGTAGAGTAGAGTAGGGGAGCGTAGAGTAGGGGATAGTAGAGTAGAGTAGAGTAGAGGTAAATGAGGCCTAAATGTCTTTGTGCGACCGTGGTAATACAAATAGATGTTTTACCAATACTCCTGTGACCACAGTTAAGGGGAAAATGTACAAACTGTAATATTTGTGCTTTAATATATTTATGAAAAGTATATTTTGAAGCCGCCTCCTTTGGCTGCTGCACTAAACATCTATTATTTGGTGACCCACATCTGAGTTCTGACACAGCAGGACGAGACTGAGCCATTTTTTGGTTTCTGTGAGCGTTTGGAGAGTTTTAACTTCAGTCTGGGTCCCTCCGCTTCAGTCTGGGTCCCTCCGCTTCAGTCTGGGTCTGTCTGGGTCCCTCCGCTTCAGTCTGGGTCCCTCCGCTTCAGTCTGGGTCTGTCTGGGTCCCTCCGCTTCAGTCTGGGTCTGTCTGGGTCCCTCCGCTTCAGTCTGGGTCTGTCTGGGTCCCTCCGCTTCAGTCTGGGTCTGTCTGGGTCCCTCCGCTTCAGTCTGGGTCAGTCTGGGTCTCTCCGCTTCAGTCTGGGTCCCTCCGCTTCAGTCTGGGTCCCTCCGCTTCAGTCTGGGTCAGTCTGGGTCTCTCCGCTTCAGTCTGGGTCCCTCCGCTTCAGTCTGGGTCAGTCTGGGTCTCTCCGCTTCAGTCTGGGTCCCTCCGCTTCAGTCTGGGTCTCTCCGCTTCAGTCTGGGTCTCTCCGCTTCAGTCTGGGTCTCTCCGCTTCAGTCTGGGTCTCTCCGCTTCAGTCTGGGCGCTTCAGTCTGGGCGCTTCAGTCTGGGCGCTTCAGTCTGGGTCTCTCCGCTTCAGTCTGGGTCTCTCCGCTTCAGTCTGGGTCTCTCCGCTTCAGTCTGGGTCTCTCCGCTTCAGTCTGGGTCTCTCCGCTTCAGTCTGGGTCTCTCCGCTTCAGTCTGGGTCTCTCCGCTTCAGTCTGGGTCTCTCCGCTTCAGTCTGGGTCTCTCCGCTTCAGTCTGGGTCTCTCCGCTTCAGTCTGGGTCTCTCCGCTTCAGTCTGGGTCACACACTCGAAGCAGTTGCATAAAGTCACGGGAGCATGACAACGCATATATTCACAAACACATAGTGCCCCATTGTCAACCCTGGTTTAGTCCTGGTTTAGTCCTGGTGTAGCTCCTGGTTTAGTCCTGGTTTAGTCCTGGTTTAGTCCTGGTGTAGCTCCTGTTTTGGCTGTTTACAGTATGTTCAGTCTGCTCGCTCAGACTAATGTCCCTGTGACCACTTTGCGGCTCTGATTGGTCGCTGCACGAACGTCCCGAGGAAAGGTTGAGCAAAGTTTATCTCCTGTGGGCGTCCATTTTCCGCTCCTGTTCCTCCCCTTCGACTTTCCCGCACAGTCCGTGTCTTGCTCAAACTAATTGAATTGGACTGGAGCGTTTGTCTCATGCTGATGACATCATAGGTGTGAGAGGAAGTTACTGCTTTGTCATTCAGGTGCAAGAAACTAAAACCATTCACATTCGTAAATTTATACTGCCTTTTCCATCCAAAAAGGACTTGAAAGAATACCCCACATTGTACCCCACTCTCTTCCTTCCTTCCCTCCCTCTCCCCTCTCTCTCTCTCTCTGGGTGCTTTGGCTGGGTTCTGGAATGCACCCGGAGCACTGTGGCACAACTTAACCTCCATCCATGACCTGTTTCCAAGCTCACTCTGGCCCCTGAAGCAGTCAGTCCTGCTAATCTACTGACCGACCTGTATTAAAGCCCCGGGACACAGCTTTCTAACCACAACATAATGAAATCCATCAAGTTTGTTGGTGGTTCCTCGCCCTTACAAGTATTTCTGACTTTAGATCAGCTTTATCAGACAGCCTCACTCAGCTCTCAGCCCAAAGAGTCAAATAGTGACTCACAGGGCTCCTACACAGACATGTTTTTCTCAGTGAGAAGGCAGCTTTTTCCTTTTACAGGTTGAGCCAAACAATACATTATCTATACAACAGTGACATGAGAGTAGCCCGTTTGAACTGTTTGATTCTCTGATCTGTGTTGGCGAATTCGACAATTTTGCAAAGTCCTCCACGATAACTATTGTTGTGATTCAGGGCTATCGAAAAAAAAATATCGAATTGAATAGACTGATTCTGAGAGGTGGCCTTTGGGAGCTGGACAGGACTGCAGTTATTAAAGTCTTCGCACACATGAAAACATGTTGTGTTTTGTCTACAAGCTGCTAACACTGGAGTAGACTGTATCCTGGGATTCACAAGGTTAGCATGTCGCTCCAATAAGTGTTTTAGAAGCCATGTTTGCATAATGGGTCACCTTCAAACCCAGTGTGCAGCGTGTGGATGCCTCTCCGCGGTCTTTGGCCCGCCGCCTGAGCCAGTCGCACCAATAAATCCCACATGAATATTTCAGCGGTCCCAGAGCAGCGCGTGTTGTTCCTGGCCCACCTCGGCTCCCCCCCAGGGCCAGAGGACGGGGCCACTGCGGGGGCCACTCACTCTCTGCTCATCAAATATGAAGCAGGTCTGATCCACGCTTCAGCTCATTTCGCTGTGATTCTGCAGCAGCGACAACTCGAGCTGAAGACCCGGACGGCGACAGTCACTGTAGTCTGGCACCAGTCCAGAGTCTCCATAGTCTCAGGGTCCAGTTAAAGGGACAGTGGTGTTGGGGGGGTTGATTCTTAATCTTATTTTCCTCTATGTCTGTAAAGTCTTATTCACAGAATCAAATCACAAGACTGTATTTCAATGTGTCAAGAATCACAATAATAATCAATTGTGGCCCAAATATTGCCTCACAGTTTTTCCAATTGTGATCAATGGACAATTTAAGCATTTGCTGTGCGACGGTGCTTTAAGTTTAAACTATCATTTCAGAGTCACATGCTGTGTCTCTCCACGCATTGCAGGGAAGTTAAACATGAATAAGCGCCTTTCACAGGGCTATGCTAGGCTAATAAAGCTAATACAGACACATACAACATAAAGTATCTTCATTATAAGGCTTATAAAAGACACTTTGCAGCTCTATTTAGATTTGTTTTTGGTCCAATATGGCTCATTCAACATTTGTACAGTGAGATGATTTATTTCAAACCTGCACGACACATACTTTCACATATATCAATACCACAGACAACCTTTCGGCTCGGCAGTCAAATAAAAGCTGACAGAGTGCTGCTGGAACGCTGGTCTTTTGTGTGCGCTGTGACAGTTGTGCGGAGAGCGAGCGTGCACAAAAGGGGAAGTGTGTGAGGAGCGCAGAAGAGGAGGAGGAGGAGGAGGAGGTATTCCAGGAATGTGGCAGGGCAGGGCTCGGTGCTCGCCTCAGAATATCACATGTGGTGGAATGATTAGTGATGTCATCCACACGGCCGTACGAGAGGCCGCGTAGCCAAAACAACTCTAAATGAAGTCAGAGTACTTCCATAGATACTGTACTTGATAGAGACAAGTGTTACACAGTCAACATGTGAAAAACTACAACATTTTAGCTAATTTGCAGTGTTCGTCCCTAGAAGCAGCTTAGAAAAACACATTATACTTTGTTGCATACACACAGTACAAAGGCCAAACTCATTGATGCTCGCACAACTGGTTCGTTTCAGTTTGTGTTGAGAACCAGCCCAGTCAGAGTTCAGTTTAATGTGAGGACTTAAAGAGTTCCAGAGCGTTCCAGGCACTTCCACGGCATCCATCTTGACGTACGTTAGCAGTAAACCCTACAGTCTGGAAGCTCTCAGTTTTTAAGGCCAATTTAAATCCAGATGCACTTTTACAGCGCGGTTTCTGACTGGGTGGCTCTGACGAAGGCTGCGGCACATCTGGAGTCATTACGGACACTAAAAAAAGGTAGCATCGTCAGAATGTTCAATTTATTATCCATAGAAAAGGGGGGGGGGGATTTAGTCGGCCACCAATTCTGCAAGTCGTCCTGAGACTCAAGAGATAAGGTGGAAATCCAGAAAAATCACTGATATTAAAATTATTTATTTGCAAATGATGGATAATACTATTCAGTTATCCACAAACAAGCCTCCGCTCAGTCACTGTGTTAAAGACCCCGGTTTGAACTCGGTATCTGTCTTTTTATGATGTTTATGATGTCCTTTATGACACTTGATTAATGTGCACTTTCCATTCAAAAAAATAAAATAAAAGAAGTCAACCTCAGTCACACTCCAAACTCCTCAGTGGCCAAGACCAAAGAAGGAAAACGAGTTGCAGTTGGACCAAAAAGGTTTCGGTTTGTCCCTCATAGTGAGTTTTAGCTCTTTGTATTAGTTAGCTTGTAGTTACAAGCCGTCAACTCTCCAACACAGATCTGAGAATCAAACCGTTCAAAACACAGGAGATGCAATGATGAAGAATAAAACTAAATTAAGTAAGGGACCAATGTCCATGAATGTTGATAAAATTACAAGCATCACATTCTTTTCAAGACGGGAGAAACTCAACTCATCCAAAACAGACGATATCGTTTTTAGCAACATCCACACCGTTGTCCGCCATGACTCCTCCCACTCAGAATGCTTTGTGTTGAACGTGTTTGAGGACAGCTGCGGAAATCTCATCTGCTTTTCCACCTCCAAGTGTCTCAAACTCATATAATTACGGTTAAACTAAAACATGACTTTACCGTTTGCCAGTTGTGGTAATGGAACGGTGAATGCGTGGAGGTTTGGGGCTGTAGCGAGATTACGACAGAAGCCAACGTAAAGCCAGAGACGGTAGGTTAGGGCGGAGGTGATAAGAGACAGCACCCATGGGATCCGGGCCAGAGATAAGGCCCCTGCAGCTGTCGGGGGATGGCTTTATCTGGCAGAGCGGGCGGCAGGACCAGACAGCAGGGACCGCAGATAGAGAGGCCAGCGCAAACACTCTCCGACATGGACTAACACACAATAAACCAGCTCTATTAAATGGACTGGACCCTGGACTGGACCCTGGACTGGACCCTGGACTGGACCCTGGACTGGACCCTGGACTGGACCCTGGCCTGGACCCTGGCGTCTCTCCCGTCTCTCTCCTCTCTGGACCGGACCAGCTCTACTTGAGGTCTTGAACAAGGAACAGTAGCTACTAGACACATTAGACCCAAATCCTTGATTTTTAAGCATATTCCAACATCCTTCCTCTCAAACACAGACCTGCAGCTGCTTTTAGCTCCAGTCACACTAACACCAGGTGCATACACTGCTTATTCTGCTCCTCTTTCGCCTTTATACATTTTATTTTCTAAAAGTGTACATGTTGTAGGTCTTGTTAAAAGGTTTTTTTTTCCATTTGAGAAATGGCAACGTTACAGTTGAACCCATCAAGGTCGACCACAGAATGTTTACAATAATCACAAGGAAGTCACGTAAAGTGGTAGGTGGAAATGGACATTTTCTGAGCACTGAAGGCTCGGATGGAGAGTGAAAAGAAGCAGATAGGAGGGAGCAGATCTGGGAGCAGTCGTGTCAGTGGTCTGTGGGTTTTGACGTTGCTGCAGAGCTCAGTGCTGCTGGTTCTTGTTAGTCCAGGATTGATCGAGGGTCAGGGGTGAGGCACAGGGGAGCGAGGGCCAAAGAGCTGGGTCCAGTGATGAACTAACAGCTCCTCTCGCATCCATGTGATCCGAGAGGAGTCTGGAGACATGGACTCAAACCTATACTGCAATAACACAATTTATCTTTAACCCCAGTTTTTCTTTTCAGGTGCAGGAGGGTCTGAGGACAGTGGCGATGATCCAGGACACTCAAAATTCACCACCATTTATGGACTTTATCAGTATTTATGAACATTGGTCTCTGCCCCTTATGAACCAATGGCTCTATGTGTTTCTTATCATTGCATTTCCTGTGTCTGAACTGAGTGATTCTCTGATCTGCGTCGGCGAATCAACAGTTTTGTAAGTCTTCCAATTTAACGGTTGTGATTTAGAACTACATAAAAATAAAATTGTCCTGGCAGCAAAAGTAGGAGCTAGTTTTAGCTTGCATGCTATATTCAAATAACTAGAGCAACAGGTTTTAGATGGCTTGCATTGAGTGTTGTAATTTCCTCTGTCACCAGTAGGAGGTGGCGGTGGCCTGGTCTTTAGTCTGATTTTTCACAACACAAAATGATCAAACAATAAACCCCAACATGTTCATGATCATGTTACCGTAGAGCAAATTGAAGACAAATCATGCTCAGGGTTCTTGAATTATGATGTTGCTAGAATCTAGTCGAGGGCCTTCAAACTGGTCCTCAAAGGGCCGTGGGGCTTCGGGTTTTCATTCCAACATCAGGAGCACACCAGTCTCCAACCATTTACTCAAGCGAGTTCGGTCTTAACCTGAGGAAATGGGTAGCGTCTGGTGTGCTTGGTTGGAATGAAACCCTTTTCTGGAGCCAGTTTGACAGCTCTGATCTAGTCCCATAACGTCGAACTAAAATGGCTGCCTACACTGGAAGCTTTGAGGGGAAAACCGTGGTACAAATCAGTAAAGCACTTAGCTACATTATTGCAGCAGTCGATGTCATTTCTAGGCCAAGAAACGATTTTGACAGCCAAACACGAATCACTCGCATATAGATTCAGCTCCTGAATGATTGGAATGCATATTTACCTTCTGCTGTGTAACAAAAAATAACTAAAAGGGAGAGGAATAGCAATGTGTCAGTCAGAGAAAGCCTTTCCACAACAGATAAAAAAGCTCTTTTCTTCTCCGCCCGACTAACTTACAAGTCTTGAGCGCTGCGGATGTTATATGGGCTGTCTGCTGCTGCTGGGAGAAAATATAGCGATTTGAAGCGGCTTGTCGGGCTGGCACATCGTAAAAGAAGAAGAAACTCCAGCGCGGAAGCATGTCACCGTGTGGAGATGAGTAACTGCGAGAGGATTTCCAAAAGGTGTGTGTGTGGGTGTGTGTGTAAGGGGGGAGAGGGGCTGCGGACTAGGCCAAAGTGACCTTGGATCAGGGGTGTGGGGTGTCGGTTTTCCCCCCTGCGACTGGAAACAGCTGTGTAGACATGGACAACTGTGGAAGGAGAGGCGGGGAACAGAAGTGACCTCATTCTGGCCTCAGTTGTTGAAAGTTAAAACCTTGAGTTTCTTTTCACATGATTTGCCCAATGTTGTACCTTCCATGACAAACCGTATTGAAGAGTATACAGGCCGAGCCCATAGACCCTGATGTATGTTTATCTGTCGACTAAACAAGTCAGAAATGTAATAACATTGGTGTTGGCAAAGATCAGGTTGAGTGCTGCTCTATTTCAGTCCAAGACGTGGAGACTCTGGGATGGCTGTCTTTCTAAGTCGTCACTGTTTGTTTGTTACTGTCTTGTAGGTGTGACGGGTTTTTAATTCGACTTCGGGTCTGAGGCTTAGAAGGTTCTTATAAGACGACTAAAGTGCAAAAAATATAGTTCTGATTAATGACGTCGCGTTTTAGCAGTAAACTTCCTTCCACCTTTGCTTCTTTACGTTAAGTCTTAATCATAAGGAGACACAATAAACTGTATACATGTATTTGGACTCAGGGTCTGTAATAACACCCAAAGATTAGAAGTTCTATCCCACCTTGAGTCATCCAATGCAGGCGCCTTTACTGGGGCCGTACCAGTTGTTCGTCTGGATGGGCGACCACAGTAAAACCAAGTGGCACGGCGGGTTGATAGAGACTTTAAACTGAGGGGGCAAGGCTGTGCAGCTGTCGCACGGAACACATGCCACAAAGGGGCCTGCGATTTCATGGAAACTCTTTGATATGCCGCTGCCACCGCCTGGTCAGGAGTTCTGCTCTGACGAGGCCTGATCGCTCTCGAGGCTCTCGAGATATGAGAGAATCATCAGGGGGTTTGTCATGTTCTAAAAGAAATTCTCGCTGTGTGTTCCACCCAGCTTTAAAGAAGTAACCACAGTCTAGTTTCTGTCTCACCATTCTCACATAATAAACCTGTGGCGACAAACCAAACCACCATAAAGTTGGGCTGCAAACAGTTTGAAAAATGTCAAAGGTGTGGCTATTGTCGGTGCTACAGGATGCACGGAATCTGTCACTGTGTCTTGTGAAATGCCTCCATCTGCACTGAGCACACTCTCACACAGAGAAAACACATATTTCCCTCATGAGGCGAATAGCAGAGTTGGGAGTGAGTTTAGGGTGGGAGCTGGAGAAGGGTGGGCCTGCGTGTCAGCTGGGGCCTCTAACCCGGTCCAGATTGCATCACGCGCGCTCGTAGTATTCCACAAGTGGGTGTAGTTTAGGGTGTCGTCGTGGAAACGGGGTCAAGACGTTGAGCCGTGATGAATGTGGCAGCAACGCGTTACATACTGCCACATTTCAAAGGCAAGAGGAAAATAGAGCTGTGAGCAGAAGAGAGGTGACAAATGTACTCGTGGTGGGGGAAAATTGAATCTGTGCAGTATCATGATATTTTGCTCATCCAAATACAGGAGAGAGTATTTTGCAATCATTACTCAACAATATAATGTCTGCTTGTTATGACTTTGATGTCTACAGATCATAATAGATGCCACATTTGAGTTGAGTTTTATTTTCTTCAGTTTTTGTAAAGTGTTTGAATAATATGAGGGACATGAAGTAGGTTAGACTACTGCAATGGCCTGCTCACAGGTCTGTCCAAACAGGCTGTAAAACAGCTGCAGTACATTCAAAATGCAGCGGCTCGAGTCCTGACTAGAACCAGTCCTGACTAGAACCAGGAAGTACGACCACATTAGTCCTGACTAGAACCAGGAAGTACGACCATATTAGTCCAGTTCTCAGGTCTCTGCACTGGCTTCCTGTGGCTCAGAGAATAGACTTTAAAACAGCTCTGCTTGTTACAAGTCTCGCTCCAAAATATATTATGGCGCTTTTCCACAGCACCGGCACTACACCACTCTACACGACACGGCGCGTTACTTTTGCATTTCCACTAGCGTTGAAGCTAGGTATTGTGTTCTATTTTCGGACCGCCTCTGGAGCGGTTCCAAAAAGCTACACGCTCGTGACGTAAGCGGACTGCCTACGCTGATTGGTCAACGAGTGTCGTCACTGGACGCGACCTCTGACCCTTTGGGAAAAACAACTCAACCGCCATCTTTAAAACAGGCTGCTCGGCTCTGCTTCGGCTACATTACGTCCTCCTCACTCCAGAGAAATGGAATTGCACAGAAAGCCCCAAAAGTCCTGGTCCTGGTCGGTGGAAGAGGTCCACACGTTCCTCTCTTCAGGCCAAAGAAAGAATTCAAAGGCAGCTCGAGGCTCAACAGTTTTCAGGAGATCACCAGCTCTGGATTTGTGACTAGTCTGTGGTAATCCTGAAATAACTGGCTAGCTACAAATCCCGTTAAAGCTCTCACTGAAATGTATTTACTGTGTAAATGTTCGATTGTCTGTTGTACACAGTGAGCTAGCTACATTTAGCTTCATTTAGCTATCGATAGCAGCTAAGCTAACGTGCTCCCTGTGCTACTGTGCTTTATCTCTTATCTGCAGTATTCACATGTTGTCATTCTGTTTTGTGCTTGTATTTAAGTTGTCGAGTGTATATTTGTTTGAGAATCCCTTCCCATAAGTGTGGAGATTACCAACGAGTAATGAGTGACCGGATTATTCTCCTCATCTGGTCTCACACATACGTACTTTTGACTTTGTAAACTGTTGGTTTTGCACTTTACTTTTGTTTTCAATAAATTTGTGATTGTATCAAGACTGTGTTTCATTCATTTATTATAATTGTATCTGAGGTTTGGGTATCGATTGTTTGTCTGGTCTCGGAGTCTGCTGTAGTCCGGACCCGAGTCCGGACTAGCCTAGCCTAGCTTAGCCTAGCTTAGCCGCCAACTCGCTACCCCTATGGCTGTCTCTCCCTCGGTCCTTTACTGCTCGAGTTGCCATATGACGAATTTAAACCCCGGATCCTCCTCTGATGGTAGTGATGGATGTGTTGAGTGTAGTATTGTAGTAGCTTTGGAATCCAGGGTTAGTGAGTGAGCTGAGTCTCGAGCTAGCGCTAGCATTAGCTATAGCCTAGCAGTATCCTCGGACATGCATGCTCTGCTACACAGGCCGCTGTTGCTAAAGGTCCCATTCAGATTGTACAGAATGGGACCAGCACTATTTTTGTGCAATGCGAGCAAGTGCTGAAACCCATTTTTAAAAGTTAGCGGTCTCTGTAGTGGTATCTATGGAGGACTTTGAGGATGTAATGTTTTTCCTGGTTTCATGCTCGTGAGTCGCGCGGAAATGGCGTAGCGGTAGCGGTGGTATGAAAAGCCCACCCACTTGAAGATGTCCGATGGAGATATGTGGAAAAGCACGCGTACTCGACCGGGTCGTGACGTGTCGTGTAGAGTGGTGTAGTGCCGGTGCTGTGGAAAAGCGCCATTTGTGACATGTTAGTCCCATATGAACCAGCCCGGACTCTAAGGAGCACAGGGACTGGACTCCTGCTGGGACTCTGAAGAGCACAGGGACTGGACTCCTGCTGGGACTCTGAAGAGCACAGGGACTGGACTCCTGCTGGGACTCTGAAGAGCACAGGGACTGGACTCCTGCTGGGACTCTGAAGAGCACAGGGACTGGACTCCTGCTGGGACTCTGAGGAGCACAGGGACTGGACTCCTGCTGGGACTCTGAAGAGCACAGGGACTGGACTCCTGCTGGGACTCTGAAGAGCACAGGGACTGGACTCCTGCTGGGACTCTGAGGAGCACAGGGACTGGACTCCTGCTGGGACTCTGAAGAGCACAGGGACTGGACTCCTGCTGGGACTCTGAGGAGCACAGGGACTGGACTCCTGTTAGTGCCCAGAGTCAGAACTAAACATGGGGAGGCTGCTTTTCAGATTCATGCTGCTAAAATCTGGAACAGTCTTCCTGAAGATGTGAGACAGGCCTCCTCTCTGACAATGTTTAAAACCAGGTTAAAAACAGTTCTGTTTAGCTGTGCATACAACTGAGGGATTTTATATTTTATATTTCTATCTTTCTTTTTAACGTACTGTGATTATTTATGATTTTAATGCTTTCTTATTTTTGTTCAGCACTTTGAATTGCCTTGTGTATGAATTGTGCTATACAAATAAACTTGCCTTGGCACAAATATCGGATCACTATCGAATAGTCAAATTTTTTGCCACTTCCCCTAAAATGTACTGAGGTGAAAATCAAAAAAGTGTATATAGACAATAAACAGAAATATTTAGCTAGTTTTATAGGAGATAATTGCTATAACACAGGGCTATAACTAGCTACATCACAAAGCTGAAGTCCTCCGAATGACAATCCTCCACAAATGTCAGTTTATACAAATAAAGTCAAAAGCAGGATTCCAGAAATTTTGATCTTTACAACCAACTTTACTAAATCACTTTGTACATGTTTGATGGTTGGTGGTGAGACGTTATCCCTGACTCCGTGATTGCACTTCTTTCATAACTTCTGAATCTGAAAGCATCAACCAAAATCACAAATGTAATCGCAGCTGTGGCATTTGTCAGAGAAAACATCCAATTATGCGTTCCCTGTTCTGTTGAGCAAATGTATTCTGCGTGGATTCCTCTCCGTGTAAACACCCAGGCCCCGCCTCCTGCAGCTCTGACTTTAGGGGGAGGATACGGTTAGCGGAGGAAGGAAAGGAAAACAAGTGGACTTCCTGACTTGAATGGAGCTAGCAGATGCACTACAAAGCAACTGGTGTACGCACACACACACACACACACAGAGACACACACAGACAGGGACACAGACACACAGAGAGACAGACAGAGACAGAGAGGGATAGAGACGCACACGAGCAGGATTTGAACCACCAACCCTCAGCTCAGACACAGTACATACAATTAATGTCATGACAAACTCCTATTGCTGCAACATTAGCACGACAATTCCCACCGCACAAGAGAAATGAACAATAACTACTAAAATAAAATACAAATATTATAAATCTCACATCTCCAACATTCAATTCATTATAACAGCCAAATCTGCAGAAATTACTTTATATATATATATATATGAGAAGCAAATGTATTTTAATATATATATATATATATAAATAAGGGGTGGGAACCTAAGGGTACCTCACGATACGATACAAAGCTCACAATAACGATATTATCACGATAACGATATCACAATAACGATATTATCGCGATATGACGATTAGTGATATATTGGCCAGAAATATACAATATGCCAATTTATGGCATAAATAAAAGAAAAAATACACTTTGTTTCATGATAAATGGAATGGAGATGCGTAATGTAGCCATATATTAAGTATTGATACCAATTCAAAAAAATAAAAATAGTAAAAAATTGAATTTTTCAAAATCGATATCGATACTTGGCAAATGCATATCGATAATCGAATCGCGAGAGATATATATATATTGCAACCATGGGACATCAGTGTGAATCCAAACAAGCAATAACGACTATTAAAAAGACATTCTAACCAGGGCTTCTAACCCAGAGTTGGGGGAGAAAGTCCTGTGCATTCTGTGTCCCTGCTCCACGGCCGTATTGGTATTTGTGTTAATTTTTAAGCTGAGAAATGTCACCGTGATCATGACATGTTGACCCAAGTCCTACACATTTCAAGTCACTTTGATTTGGTGTTTGGCTTGTTAGACGGGCTGCAGATACAACAGGCCTATTATCATTTACACGTGGAGGTTATCGCGTCCAAGAAGACTAGAAATGTTCCCCGACCGGTTCAACAGCACATTCTGGCTCCATGACTCTGCAGCCGTCACACACACACAGAAAGACACACACACACACAGAAAGACACACACACACACACAGAAAGACACACACCCCGAGATATGAAGCAAGCACATTCAAAACCACTACTGTGAGGAGAATGCTGGCAGCAGTCGAAAGCCCTATGCTCTTTTTGCCCTGGGTTTGTCTGTCTGTGATAAATATCTGGGCTTTTGTCGGGGACAGAACAAAAACAATGCTATTTTTGTATTGTTAAACCGCTCATTGTGTTGCGTACTCCACTCCGTAGGAACTACAGGAAAGTCATAGTGCCCCATACTCAAAAGAAAGGACTATAATTTGCCCCAATACTGGCTCCAACAGTAGTTTAGAAATTGGAGGCCGAGTCAAATGGAAGACATTTTACAAGATAATTCTGTTCAGGGGCAGATTAAGACCACCACCCGAGTTTCATATTACGACGATAGAATCTTGGAGTATAATTTTTGGCCAAACTGTCACCATTTAATTGCCTTGCCACTTGCCTTGATGAAGAGCCGAGAGGGGTCGAATAGAGTCCCCCACGATAATGAAGAATTTTTACTTTAAGTCAAGAGAGCTTCTGAGCTTTTCCGCTTTGTTTTTTTTATAATTTTCTGTTGATGAAATTGCGAAAAATTTTCAGATGGAGAAAAGAAGGCGTTCCCGGTGCATCAAACCTCCCAGCGCTAAGCAAGGACATCTCTGGACAGTTTCCATCACTCTCTCTATGGACCAATGGCTGCTATGCGTTTGCTATTATTGCATGTTGTGTTTGATTCTCTGATCTGTTCGTAGTAATCCACAACTTTGCACAGCCCTAAATCACAACAGCAGTCGTCTCGGAGGACTTTACCAAAATGGAATTGAATTTAATCACAGTTCGTCCACTATTCGACAGTGGACGAAGAGCGACGCAATGTTATTATGCCCTTTCACAGTTCAAAACGTTTATGGCCTTGAGTTTATCTTAATCTTATCCACTGCCGCCTTAATGATTTTATGACCCTGTGGCCGCCATGACTGACATAAAGGCAGGTACGGCTTCTGTAGTTTGAACGTAGCTTTGTGATAAACGCCAGGTTGTCGATTACAGATAGAGAGAGATAGAAGGACACATTAGGAACTCAAGGGAATTAACAGAGTTCAGAAAGTGTTTTTTTCTGAATGATTACAGTCCTGATTGATGTCAGTTTTGGAATTGATGTAGATGTCTTCAGCAGTTCCCTTTCTGCGCAGCTGTTTCCTAATACATCTCATTGAATTGATTGATTTGAATATTAAATTTGATTTCTCTAGAGCAGGCATGTCAAAGATGTATTTTTTATAGTTAAAGTATATAGGAGCATGTTCCCAAATTTTAGGAACGAAACGCCCTCTCCCATTTTCGAACCAAACTTTCTGGTCTTATTTGATGAGCAGTGATTGACACATGGGAGGACCAATAGTCTTGATGATCCACCTGGAAGTAGATAATCCTAACAATAAATCTTCAATGGAATCCCTTCTTGATATTTGGCGCAATTGTGGTTGAAACCAAACTTACCAGAAAATATCTAAACTCATGTACAAAAATATGTAAAAAGACATGATGATAAAAGAAAACCACTTTAATACTTTTGGCCCCAACCATCTCAGCGTTGTAAATGTGGACCCGCACGAAAATATCTCTAGAGGCAAAATCAGGTCCATTCAAGTTCTACAGAATTATATTTCACACAAACTGAACTGTATCCATGTTCAGAGAGCTCTAATACTGCCATCGAGTCGCCCACAGCTTTGACAAATTGTAACTTATGGACCAATGGGGCTCTGTGTTTTTTTAATATCATTGCATTTCCTAAAAATTGTTTGATTCCCTGATCTGTGTTGACGCTGGCAAAGTCCTCCAAGATAACTGCTGTTGTGATTTAAGGCTGTGCAAGAATAAATTGAACTGAATCAAAACAAGATACGGTCGTTGCTTGTTTAATATGAGAGTCAATAATCATAAAGAACGGTTAAATTGGAGTGTTTTGAGCGTGTGCATCTCCAGGGGGTTGTGCGTCCGCCATCCCCCCCACTCCGTTACATAAAGCCAGGGTCCAACCTTGTGCTTATCCAGGCTTAAACCATCGATACGGCAACATAAGAGCTCTTTTATCCGTGCCAAACCGGCAGACAGCGCACATCGCGGCTGGACAGAAATGCGACGAGGCGGTTTTGGTTCACTTGGCTGGCGCGCACATGCACTGCCGCAGCGGATCTGTGGAACGCACTGTAAAATGAAAGGCTCCATAAGCGGCCGGGGTCTGAGGCACCGTACAGGAGGTGGCAGCCCCGGTAGGAGACGGGATAAGAGCGGAAAGTCCTCCCTCGTCCTCCCTCCCATGCGGCTGCTCGCTCTGTGCATGGCCATTGTTTGGGCAACAAGCAGCACATTCCTGCGCTGGTGACCATAAACCCCCTGTGTACCAGCGACTATAGTCTATAGTACGGAGCAGAGAATGTAGGGGAAGCTGCAAGGTTGAAAATGTAAATAATAGAACAAAATTAGTTTAGTCTTTTATATATTGTGGTAGATGACATCCAAAAGGAACATTTCCATAGAAATTACAGGTCAGTTATGTCTACTGGAAAGCTTTCTCACAATAAATACACATACATTTATTTATGGACATTGGTCATCTGCCCCTTATGGACCAAAGTGTTTTTTATCCTTGAATTTCTTGTGTCTGAACTGCTTGATTTGGATCCGCGATGGCGGAGAGAACTACTTTTGTGATTTAGGGCTACACAAAAATACATTTAACTGAACATGTCCTTTTCTTTATTTCCTTCTCTCTTTCTTTCTATATAGTCCATTATGCAGTTACATGGTGGAGCTTTAATGAGCCATAATTATAGTTTATGTTGAAAACGATTAAAAGAATAACTATTACTTTGAGTGGCATTGTTAGATTAATGAATGGAGGCTTTATTAGTCCAACAGAAGGGGATTTGGAGCCTCGGCTGCATTACATTACATCATGACGTTACATTATCAGCCGATGCAGTTGCAAATATATTACTAAACTATGAGCCAATGTAAAGCAGTCAGAAAAGTTCTCCTAGTGCATGGGTATTGCGATTATTTACACTGAAAAAACAAATGATGCTTATTTTTTAGTAGCAGCTTGTTTTCAGTATTTGTTTCTTATTTCCAGACAACTTTTATTGTTGTTTAGATAAAGTATGTTGCACTGTGTTTTAAGAAAAGAATTCTCAAACATGTTTAATAAATGAGTAGATAATACTTGAAATGTATGTGGTTATACTAGAATAAAGTCATTTGGGGAAAGTATTATTTTCTTATTTTCAGAAATCTTGTCACGTCAAAAGTTATTTTTCTATTCGCAGACAATTTCTTATTTTAAGCATTATTCATTTACTATCATATATTTTTGTTCTAATTTTTTCAAGGGATTTTTTCCTGAGTAGTCAACAGGCAGCACATTCCGATACCAGGTGACCATAAAGCCCCTGGTACAGACGAGTACCATAAATGCGTTTCACAAAATGGCTAAAAAGAAGTGTCTTTTCTCTGCCGTTTGAGAGTAACCGTTAACCGTTACTCATGCCTCCTCCAGAGACACCCCGGGTCCACGCGCGCTGCTAGCCCAACATGTGGCTAACTCAAGCTACAACATGTGCCCTGCGTAACCCCACACACACACACGGGCCAAACTGGGCCAAACTGGGCCAAACTACGCTAAACTCGTCTAACAACTAGTCTATACTCCAGGGATATCATCTGTCTCTATGTGTGAGAGTAGAAAAGCCCAGGTTTCTGTTAGCATGTCGCTACAAGTCGAAGGAAAGAGTGGGGAGAGAGTTTAGCCTCACGACACTGGGTTAGCCTCATGACTGCATCGCCTCAT
Source organism: Knipowitschia caucasica (assembly GCA_964034765.1). Classification (NCBI taxonomy): domain Eukaryota; kingdom Metazoa; phylum Chordata; class Actinopteri; order Gobiiformes; family Gobiidae; genus Knipowitschia; species Knipowitschia caucasica. The sequence continues at coordinate 34,457,827 of OZ035834.1, read as the reverse complement.
GCTGTGGTAAACAAACTTATCTGTGTCACTAAATAAGTAGTCCATTGTACGTGTGTGTGCTTATCCACGGTCTCTGGTCACCATTATAGGACGAATTATAGCGGTTTTTGCCCAAATACAAAGTAAAAAAAAAAAAAAAAGCTGCTCCGAATAGTCTCAACAAAAACAAAACTGGAAACGCGTATTCTTGCGACACACTTCAAACTATCTGCAAAAACAGTGACATTGCATTGCTTCACACACAGCACAACTACACTACTCTAATCATACAGTCCGTGTATTTGCTCACGCGTGGATTTTAGAACTCAAAAAAAAACTTATTTAGACGAGGACCACGCTTGGTTTGAGGTATGCCCCTGAATCTGTGCTCTTGGTGGGTATAAAGAACACCATTGTGACCTCCTTCAATACATACACATTATATATACACTTAACCCCAACTAAATTAACATGCAAGTGTGTGGAATATTCTGTTTTAAATGCGATACAAGAAGTCCACATGCTGTAAGCTGCACAACTGTTGCATTAGGAATAGTTCTGACACATGCAATTATTTTTAGGCTGGATTTAAAGGCGAAACTGTACTATCTGGACAAGGTCTGACCCCAGTCTTGGTTGTTTTTAGGCTGTTTTTGCCCGTGTCTGCGTCTCCTATCGCGGCAGAGGGACCCCCGCGCGCCCCCGGACACGCATTCCCCCAGACACGTCCACGGCTGCCCGGGCTTACCTTCGTCCAGCAGCCGCTCCAGGTGCGTGAATATCCCACACAGATTTGGCAGACTGGTCATGAGCTTCTTCTCGTTTAAAAGCTGCATCAGATAGTCTGGACTCGGCCTCGGTCTCTCCTTCACTTCCACCTCTCCGACCATCATGTTTGCGGCGAAAGCGAATCTCACAAACCACCGCTGGGAAGAAAGAAAGAAATCCTCTGCGCGGAACCTCCAAAAAAAGGTTCAAAAAGAAAAAAAAACAAAAACTTAAATCACAAATCCCTCGCCTCGCTCCTCCGCGTGTGTAGAATGCTGTTATCCCCGCTGCAAAAACTATCAATCGTGAGTGAGTTCGCAGCGTAAAAAGACCCCAAAATGGAACCGCTGCGTCCGGGTGCGTTGTCTGCTGCTCGCTCGGGGGATTCTAGTGGCACTGAGAGAGAGTGAGGGTCCGATCCAGTCTGTGTCACCGCCCCCCGGACCTCTCCCATTCGCTGCGACCGACTCTGAACGGCTAATAGCGACGCCAATGGGGAGCGAGGAGGCGGGGCGGGCGCTGGTGAGTGACAGCGCAACGTGCCAATGCCGTGCCGTGCGCAGGAATGTGCATAATGGGTCCTGAGTGTTGTCAACAGATGCCTGCTCCCGTTTGAGAGTATTACAGCAGGAATGGCTTCTATAATTGATGCACAAAAACGTGTCAATTGTCGCATGAAAAGGCTGAGGAGGAGTTGCGTCTGCCTGGGACCGGAGCGGCCTTTGTCTGCTGCATGTGACTAGGAGTGTGTTCTTTGATTCTATACAAGGTGTTTTTTGGGCAGCCCTAAATCACAGCAGTAGTTATCTCTGAGGACTTTGCAAAGTTGTCGATTCGCCAACACAGATCTGAAAATCAAAAACAGTAAACGCAATGATTTTAAAAAACACATAGAGCCATTGGTCCATAAGGGGCGGGTGACCACTGTCCATAAATGTTTTTAGATGTCTATAAATGTCTTTGAATGTGTCCTGGATCGTCATCACTGTCTTTAGACCAGTGTTTTTCAACCAGTGTGCCATGGTACGTTCCTAATGCCTTGAGATTAAATTATCCTGTAAAACTTCCTTGGTCAAAATAATGTGAAAATGATAATAATAATCATGTGTGGCAAAAACAACAGGTGAAAATACACTTTCTTAAGCCCTGTTTCCACCATCCCTACTGGGCTCTACTCTACTATTCTCTACTCTACTCTACTCTACTCTACTCTACTCTACTATACTATACTATACTCTACTCTCCTGTGCTCTGCCCTACTCTACTCTACTCTACTCTACTGTGCTCTGCTCTGCTCTGCTCTACTTTACTCTACTCTACTCTACTCTACTATACTCTGCTGTGCTCTACTCTACTCTACTCTGCTCTACTATACTCTCCCCTGATCTACTCTACTCTACTGTACTCTATTCTACTCTGCTCTACTCTACTCTACTCTACTCTACTCTGCAGGAAAATAATATGTTTGAAGTCTTTCAATCAGGATTCAGAGCTCATCATAGCACTGAAACGGCACTAGTCAAAGTCACAAATGACTTACTACTAGCTGCCGATAATGGACAAGTGTCAGTGCTGGTCCTACTGGACCTTAGTGCTGCATTTGACACAATAGACCACAGCATTCTACTGCAGAGGCTAGAATGTGATATAGGTCTTAGAGGAACAGCCCTTGGCTGGTTTAAATCCTATTTATCAGATCGGTATCACTTCGTCAACGTAAATCAGAACTCGTCACCTTATTCTGGAGTAGAATTCGGTGTGCCGCAGGGTTCGGTACTCGGACCGATTCTTTTTACTCTCTACATGCTGCCATTAGGAAACATTATTAAAAAGCATGGAATTAATTTCCACTGCTATGCAGATGACACACAGCTTTATCTGTCGATGAAGCCAAATCAGGACAGATCAGCTGGAAAAGCTCAGTGCCTGCATAAAGGACCTTAAAATGTGGATGACTCTTAACTTCCTACTTCTCAACCCGGAGAAGACAGAAGTGATCCTACTCGGTCCGATGCGCCTGCGTGACTCCCTTACTAACCAGATAATTACTCTCGATGGTGTCAGTATTGTACCCAGTGACACTGTGAGGAATCTTGGAGTCATTTTTGACGAAGAACTCTCCTTCAAGGCTTATATAAGCCAAGCAACTAAAACGGCGTACTTCCACCTACGGAACATCGCTAAAATTAGGAATTTCCTTCCTAAAAGTGACGCGGAAAAACTCATTCACGCGTTTGTCACCTCAAGACTCGACTACTGTAACGCTTTATTGGCAGCGTGCCCTAAAGCGTCTTTGAAGAGCTTCCAGCTCGTTCAGAATACAGCAGCTAGGATCTTAACAGGTACCAAAAGGAGGGAGCACATAACTCCGGTGTTAAAATCACTCCACTGGCTCCCTGTGGAGTACAGAATAAAGTTTAAAATCCTTCTCTTAACATATAAAGCCATAAATGGCTTGGCTCCTTCTTATCTCCAAGACACGTTAGTGTCGTATCAACCAAGTCGAGCGTTGCGCTCACAAAACGCCAGACGTCTGGTGGTCCCTAAGGTCTCAAAGGTCACTGTTGGTGGCAGAGCATTTAGCTACCAAGCTCCTTTACTGTGGAATCAGCTTCCCATTTATGTTAAGGAAGCAGATACGGTCTCCACATTCAAGGCCAGGCTTAAAGCACTTTACTTTAATTTAGCATATAATTAGGTAATATGTAATATATGGTGTATATATTATATATGTATGCTGTATTATGTTATATATTATACAATAATGTATTGTGTTATGTTGTATATTATGTTATATATTATGCTGTATGTTATGTTGTGTATTATTTATGATATATATGGTATGTATGGTATATATGATGTATATGATATATAATATATAATTAGGTTTGCTTGGATCGGTTTGCACACCTGGTGTGCAATCCATGAATCTCTTTATTCAAGGCTAGGTTTAAAACAGTCCTCTTTAGTTTAGCATATGGCTAGGAAGGTAAGACTCTGGGAAGGCTAAACTCCTCAGACTTTCAGTCAAGCTGCATAGGGAGTCAGTTTGCTGGGAGAAGTATTGTAACTTGAGCACTATCCTCTCCTCCTTCCTACTTTATCTGTTTAGCACTTTTAGGATTCTGACTGTAGTTTGTTCATTGCTATTCACCCGTTGTCCCATTGTCTGTTTCATGGTACGATGACGGGATCTCTGAGCCTGGCCTCCTCCATCTGCACCTGCGGACTGCCCCGCCCGACCCGCCTGGGAGTGCTTCGGTCCTGCACCGGACCTGTCCACGTTCAGCGGCCACTGGTCCACGTCCTGTAGCTAGCTTAGGTCCTAGATCATTAGCCTGTCCGTCCGGAGGAGCGGATCCCTTTCTCATATGGGTCTCCCTCCCTGTGGGTTTCCCTAGTGCTCCCCAAGGTTTCTCACTTTTTCCCACTGGGTTTTTTAAGAGTTTTTCCTTGTCGATGCAGGAGGGTCTTGTTGGACAGTTAGTGTCCAACAGAAAGGATTGGTGATGATCAGGACACTTTAGCATTCTACAACATGTATGGACATTTTCTTCTGTGTGTGCTTTATATTCTTCATGTGTTTTAACTGTTGATTCTCTGACCTGTGTTGGTGATTTCAATGGTTTTGTTAAGTCCTCTGAGATGACTTCTGTTGTGACCTAGGGCTATACAAGAATAAATTGTATTGTATTGTATTGTACTCTACTCTACTCTACTGTACTGTACTGTACTGTACTGTACTGTACTGTACTCTGCTCTGCTCTGCTCTGCTCTACTCTACTCTACTCTACTCTACTCTACTCTACTCTACTCTACTCTACTCTACTCTACTCTACTCTGCTGTGCTCTACTCTACTCTACTCTACTCTACTCTCCCCTGATCTACTCTACTCTTCTCTACTGTACTCTATTCTACTCTACTCTACTCTACTCTCCCCTGATCTACTCTACTCTACTCTCCCCTGACTGGGTGTGTTTCCTCTGGTCCTCTTTAACCAGTACCAGGTCTTTCTTTAGTCTCTCTTGGTCCTGGTTCTATCCAGGCCGAGCTGGTACTAAAGTGTTCTAACTGAGAGTGATTGGCCAGAGTGCTGCTGGGAGCCATGGTTACCCAGGAATTTGCACAGATTGGTTGTGGGTAGGTTGCTACGATACGGGACCAGATACTAAAGGGTAATGGAAACACATTGGTCATTGAGCAATGGAGAACCAAAGAAACGCAGACATTACTCTCTTTGTCTATAAGACCTGTGCGAAGTAAACATTCCTTTGAATATTTATGTTTTATATGATTATTTACCTGCATTAGTCTGAGATTATTCTCACGTTTTCACAATAAACTGTAAATAATAACAGACATAGTCCCGCTTAAGCTGTTCAAACTGGCTGGAAAATGTGAAAAACTCATTTGCGCCTACGTCAGCTGCACGAGCTCCATTCATTTGACGAGTGCATTCTGAAGTCCACAGCGGCTAAACTAGACTGGTCCAAAACTAGACTGCTCCTTCAGCATTGACACACATGTGGAAAGTAGCTTTGGACCAAGAGCGACTTTTGGACCATCTTGTAAAGAGGTTTTTGAGAGGTAAGAAGCATTGGCTAATTCTTTTTTATTCCGGGTCCACCCCCACTGGCCCCGGGTGGTATTGCAGCATGTCAGTGCACGTCATTTTGGACATTTTTGCGCCGGGACCCACCCCCACTGGTTTTCACTTTCTTCATGTCGCAACAATGACGCCACTGTTCTCACCACTTGCTTCAAGCAGTCTCCCATCACAGCGGTGCCGACGGTCCGCCTGCTGCTCGTGGTTGTGAGCATATGGCAAACAGCTTCATCTGTGCCACATCTGATTATGAACACGTCTTACATTATCTAAACAACTAACAGTTTCATCAAAGGAATCCTGGTGTGCAGAGGTGCCGTGACATATAGATAGATTTAGTTGTTGATCCATGAACTGTTTCCATGAAGTTACAGTAGTATTCTTGTGCCCATACCTGCAGGTGAAAGCCAGATCCCGTCAGACCTCTAAAGTTAAGCAGGGACACCCGGTGCCACAGTGGGGCGGCTGTTTAGTGCCAAACTGTCACCACATTTCACCCACATTAGAATGAGTCTGGTGTGTGTGTGTGTGTGAATGGTTGGTGGTGGTGGGAGGGGCTGATGGTTGCCTTGCTGTCTGCCAGTGTGCCCCAGGGCAGCTGTGGCTATAGTAGTAGTTTATCCCCACAGTGTTTGGAGTGAAAAAATAATGACAGACCAATGTATTATTATTATTATTATGGATGGTCATATGAATCCTGTATGATCCGGTCTCGCGGCCTGCATATGTCTGCCTGGTGTAGTATCACAGTATATGCTGTAGATACATGTTGGTGATGAACATGAAAAGGCTGAGTGGCTTGTCCTTTGTTAGCACAGACCTACATCTTGTTACTGTCTTGGGAACGATTGATCAACGCGGCGCTGATCGATCCCAGCTTTTATTGTGCTGTCCTTGGGAGGACCTCTCCCTCTCTCCCCATATCCTGTGAAGATTACCATCTCTGATCAATGCTGCGTGCTCAGACCTCCAGGGCTCTCAGGGCTTCAGACTGCAGCAGGCGGGGTGAGGCCTGGGCGCCCCAACCATACGGGAAGGGTTTTGGTTCTTCTATACCAGACAAATGGAAGATATTCAATTCAATGTATTTTTGTATTTCCCTAAATCACAACAGTAGTTATATCAGAAGACCTGACTTGAATTCTCCAACACAGATTAGAGAATGAAACAATTTGAAGACAGGGAATACAATGATTGAGCCATTGGTCCATGAGGGGCAGAGACCTTTATCCCCCCCACTGTCAGACTGTACAATAAGTCACTTTAAGTCAATAATGCACTAGGACTGAGAAACGTGCACTGCTATTGCCACTCTTTCTTTTATTGCCACTTTTTATTGAGATTAATTATATCCTGCACAGACTATAACCTTAATTTGTTGCACTCTTCTACTTTTGCACAATCTGAGTGATTCTATCTGTGCCGATTGTGACATAAATATCTCCAGTGTGAGAACAACAAAGTCTATCTTATCTTATGTGTTGATGAAGTCCATAAATGTGGTTGAATGTCGGGCTCCTGGATCCTCACGATAGCTGCGTAAACCATTCAGATTCAGGCTACTTTATGTATCACACCAGGGGCAGTTCATTTGAGCAGCACAAGGCACAAAAACATCAAAAACACATAAAAACAGAGGAAATGTCCAACAGTGTCATCAGTGCATGATATGAAGTGGAGCCCATACAAACCCATGACCACAACACAACCCCAAAGTCCATATATCACCAACACGCTACAGAGAGCTCAGTGTAAAGCTTTTGTCCCGCGCGGCAGACGTGCTGTTGCGGCGCTGCGGCGGTGGGTGCATTCAGTGAAAGCAGGAAATGAGATTCACTGGGAGTCCTCGCTCCAGACACGTGCAGCAACCAATCAGAGAGCAGCAAAGTGGACACAGGGAAACAAGCCGGTCTAAACAGGAAGAAGACACTCGAAAACAACCAAAACAGGAGCTAAACCAGTAAACCAGGGCTAAACCAGGATTAAACCAGGACTAAACCAGGACTAAACCAGGGCTAAACCAGGGCTAAACCAGGATTAAACCAGGACTAAACCAGGGCTAAACCAGGATTAAACCAGGACTAAACCAGGGCTAAACAAGGGCTAAACCAGGATTAAAAAAGGACTAAACCAGGGCTAAACCAGGACTAAACCAGGACTAAACCTGGACTAAATTACTACTAAACCAGGACTAAACCTATTCTATTTTTGATACACAAACGTGTCACTTTGGAAACTTGTTTTATAAAATGTGCTATATAAATAAAGTGGATTGAACCAAATAACTTCATTGACTAAGAAGACGAGATGAACCGCCCTAAAGCCATGTCTCTGTTTTATAATTAGGTGTTTATATGTTCGGTGATGACGACAGCCGTGACCACCGTGTTGTGTGCAGCCTCACAGCAGTTCTCACAGAGGTTTAGTAGAATTGCATTTATTGGTTGCCATAGAAATCTGTCACTGCATAAATGAGCACTTAAGACGCTGCAGACATTATATACAAGAATGACATTTATTGCAGCTGTACATGAAGTTTGGTTATGATTTGGTGCTTAGACCCCGACAGAGCTTTGTGGCGAGATCCTGGTGGTGTTTCCCCGGGGCCTAGACTCTGGTAGTGGTCTTCCGGGGCCTAGACTCTGGTGGTGGTTCCCCGGGGCCTAGACTCTGGTGGTGGTCTCCTGGGGCCTAGACTCTGGTGGAGGTCTCCTGGGGCCTAGACTCTGGTGGTGGTTCCCCGGGGCCTAGACTCTGGTGGTGGTCTCCTGGGCCTAGACTCTGGTGGTGGTCCACTGGGGCCTAGACCGTGATGGTGGTCTCCCGGGGCCTAGACTCGGGTGGTGGTCTTCTGAAGCCTAGACTCTGGTGGTGGTTCCCCGGGGCCTAGACTCGGGTGGTGGTCTCCTGAAGCCTAAACTCTGGTGGTGGTCTTGTGGGGCCTAGACTCAGGTGGTGGTCTCCTGGGGCCTAGACTCTGGTGGTGGTCTCCTGGGCCTAGACTCTGGTGGTGGTCTCCCGGGGCCTAGACTCGGGTGGTGGTCTCCTGGGGCCTAAGCTCTGGTGGTGGTCTCCCGGGGCCTATACTCTGGTGGTGGTCTCCCGGGGCCTAGACTCTGGTGGTGGTCTCCCGGGGCCTAGACTCTGGTGGTGCTCTCCCGGGGCCTATACTCTGGTGGTGGTCTCCCGGGGCCTATACTCTGGTGGTGGTCTCCCGGGGCCTAGACTCTGGTGGTGGTCTCCCGGGGCCTATACTCTGGTGGTGGTATTGTGGGGCCTAGACTCTGTTGCTGGTCTCCCGGGGCCTAGATTCTGGTGGTGGTCTCCCGGGGCCTAGACTCTGGTGGTGGTCTCCTGGGGCCTAAGCTCTGGTGGTGGTCTCCCGGGGCCTATAGTAAGTAAGTAAGTAAGTAAGCTTTATTTATATACCGCCTTTCACAGACCAGAGTCACAAAGCGGTTTACAATTGTTATTTTTTGGGCATTTGTCCTCTCACTCCACACAGAGCGGGGTCGCCGAACAGGAGGCGCATGCCAGACCTATTGTACATATTTTTAGTGGTAGGGGAAACCGGAGTACCCGGAGGAAACCTACGCAGACACAGGGAGAACATGCAAACTCCACTCAGAAAGGCCCTGGTCCGGCCGGGATTCGAACCCAGGACCTTCCTGCTGAGAGGCGAGAGTGCTATCCACTCAGCCACCAAATACTATACTATACTATACTCTGGTGGTGGTCTCCCGGGGCCTAGACTCTGGTGGTGGTCTCCCGGGGCCTAGACTCTGGTGGTGGTTCCCCGGGGCCTAGACTCTGGTGGTGGTTCCCCGGGGCCTAGACTCTGGTAGTGGTCTCCCGGGGCCTAGACTCTGGTGGTGGTCTCCTGGAGCCTAGACTCTGGTGGTGGTCTCCTGGGGCCTAGACTCTGGTGGTGGTTCCCCGGGGCCTAGACTCTGGTGGTGGTCCACTGGGGCCTAGACCGTGATGGTGGTCTCCCGGGGCCTAGACTCGGGTGGTGGTCTTCTGAAGCCTAGACTCTGGTGGTGGTTCCCCGGGGCCTAGACTCGGGTGGTGGTCTCCTGAAGCCTAGACTCTGGTGGTGGTCTTGTGGGGCCTAGACTCAGGTGGTGGTCTCCTGGGGCCTAGACTCTGGTGGTGGTCTCCTGGGCCTAGACTCTGGTGGTGGTCTCCCGGGGCCTAGACTCTGGTGGTGGTCTCCTGGGGCCTAAACTCTGGTGGTGGTCTCCCGGGGCCTAGACTCTGGTGGTGGTCTCCCGGGGCCTAGACTCAGGTGGTGGTCTCCTGGGGCCTAGACTCTGGTGATGGTCTCCCGGGGCCTAGACTCTGGTGGTGGTCTCCTGGGGCCTAAGCTCTGGCGGTGGTCTCCCGGGGCCTATACTCTGGTGGTGGTCTACCGGGGCCTAGACTCTGGTGGTGGTCTCCCGGGGCCTAGACTCTGGTGGTGGTCTCCCGGGGCCTATACTCTGGTGGTGGTCTCCCGGGGCCTATACTCTGGTGGTGCTCTCCCGGGGCCTAGATTCTGGTGGTGGTCTCCCGGGGCCTATACTCTGGTGGTGGTATTGTGGGGCCTAGACTCTGTTGCTGGTCTCCCGGGGCCTAGATTCTGGTGGTGGTTCCCCGGGGCCTAGACTCTGGTGGTGTTTCCCCGGGGCCTAGACTCTGGTGGTGGTTCCCCGGGGCCTAGACTCTGGTGGTGGTTCCCCGGGGCCTAGACTCTGGTAGTGGTCTCCCGGGGCCTAGACTCTGGTGGTGGTTCCCCGGGGCCTAGACTCTGGTGGTGGTCTCCTGGGGCCTAGACTCTGGTGGTGGTCTCCTGGGGCATAGACTCTGGTGGTGGTTCCCCGGGGCCTAGACTCTGGTGGTGGTCTCCTGGGCCTCGACTCTGGTGGTGGTCCACTGGGGCCTAGACCGTGATGGTGGGCTCCCGGGGCCTAGACTCGGGTGGTGGTCTTCTGAAGCCTAGACTCTGGTGGTGGTTCCCGGGGCCTAGACTCTGGTAGTGGTCTCCCGGGGCCTAGACTCTGGTGGTGGTCCCCGGGGGGCCTAGACTCTGGTGGTGGTCTCCTGGGGCCTAGACTCTGGTGGTGGTCTCCTGGGGCCTAGACTCTGGTGGTGGTTCCCCGGGGCCTAGACTCTGGTGGTGGTCTCCTGGGCCTAGACTCTGGTGGTGGTCCACTGGGGCCTAGACCGTGATGGTGGGCTCCCGGGGCCTAGACTCGGGTGGTGGTCTTCTGAAGCCTAGACTCTGGTGGTGGTTCCCCGGGGCCTAGACTTGGGTGGTGGTCTCCTGAAGCCTAGACTCTGGTGGTGGTCTTGTGGGGCCTAGACTCAGGTGGTGGTCTCCTGGGGCCTAGACTCTGGTGGTGGTCTCCTGGGCCTAGACTCTGGTGGTGGTCTCCCGGGGCCTAGACTCTGGTGGTGGTCTCCTGGGGCCTAAGCTCTGGTGGTGGGTCTCCTGGGGCCTATACTCTGGTGGTGGTCTCCCGGGGCCGAGACTCTGGTGGTGGTCTCCCGGGGGCTAGACTCTGGTGGTGGTCTCCCGGGGCCTATACTCTGGTGGTGGTCTCCCGGGGCCTATACTCTGGTGGTGGTCTCCCGGGGCCTAGACTCTGGTGGTGGTCTCCCGGGGCCTATACTCTGGTGGTGGTATTGTGGGGCCTAGACTCTGTTGCTGGTCTCCCGGGGCCTAGATTCTGGTGGTGGTTCCCCGGGGCCTAGACTCTGGTGGTGGTTCCCCGGGGCCTAGACTCTGGTGGTGGTTCCCCGGGGCCTAGACTCTGTTGGTGGTTCCCCGGGGCCTAGACTCTGGTAGTGGTCTCCCGGGGCCTAGACTCTGGTGGTGGTTCCCCGGGGCCTAGACTCTGGTGGTGGTCTCCTTGGGCCTAGACTCTGGTGGTGGTCGCCTGGGGCCTAGACTCTGGTGGTGGTTCCCCGGGGCCTAGACTCTGGTGGTGGTCTCCTGGGCCTAGACTCTGGTGGTGGTCCACTGGAGCCTAGACCGTGATGGTGGTCTCCCGGGGCCTAGACTCGGGTGGTGGTCTTCTGAAGCCTAGACTCTGGTGGTGGTCTCCCGGGGCCTAGACTCTGGTGGTGGTCTCCCGGGGCCTATACTCTGGTGGTGGTATTGTGGGGCCTAGACTCTGTTGCTGGTCTCCCGGGGCCTAGATTCTGTTGGTGGTTCCCCGGGGCCTAGACTCTGGTGGTGGTTCCCCGGGGCCTAGACCTTGTTGGTGGTTCCCCGGGGCCTATACTCTGGTGGTGGTCTCCCGGGGCCTAGACTCTGGTGGTGGTCTCCCGGGGCCTATACTCTGGTGGTGGTCTCCCGGGGCCTATACTCTGGTGGTGGTCTCCTGGGGCCTAGACTCTGGTGGTGGTCGCCTGGGGCCTAGACTCTGGTGGTGGTTCCCCGGGGCCTAGACTCTGGTGGTGGTCTCCTGGGCCTAGACTCTGGTGGTGGTCCACTGGAGCCTAGACCGTGATGGTGGTCTCCCGGGGCCTAGACTCGGGTGGTGGTCTTTTGAAGCCTAGACTCTGGTGGTGGTCTCCCGGGGCCTAGACTCTGGTGGTGGTCTCCCGGGGCCTATACTCTGGGTGGTGGTATTGTGGGGCCTAGACTCTGTTGCTGGTCTCCCGGGGCCTAGATTCTGGTGGTGGTTCCCCGGGGCCTAGACTCTGGTGGTGGTTCCCCGGGGCCTAGACCTTGTTGGTGGTTCCCCGGGGCCTATACTCTGGTGGTGGTCTCCCGGGGCCTAGACTCTGGTGGTGATCTCCCGGGGCCTATACTCTGGTGGTGGTCTCCCGGGGCCTATACTCTGGTGGTGGTCTCCCAGGGCCTAGACTCTGGTGGTGGTATTGTGGGGCCTAGACTCTGTTGCTGGTCTCCCGGGGCCTAGATTCTGGTGGTGGTTCCCCGGGGTCTAGACTCTGGTGGTGGTTCCCCGGGGCCTAGACTCTGGTGGTGGTTCCCTGGGGCCTAGACTCTGGTGGTGGTTCCCCGGGGCCTAGACTCTGGTAGTGGTCTCCCGGGGCCTAGACTCTGGTGGTGGTTCCCCAGGGCCTAGACTCTGGTGGTGGTCTCCTGGGGCCTAGACTCTGGTGGTGGTTCCCCGGGGCCTAGACTCTGGTGGTGGTCTCCTGGGCCTAGACTCTGGTGGTGGTCCACTGGGGCCTAGACCGTGATGGTGGTCTCCCGGGGCCTAGACTCGGGTGGTGGTCTTCTGAAGCCTAGACTCTGGTGGTGGTTCCCCGGGGCCTAGACTCGGGTGGTGGTGTCCTGAAGCCTAGACTCTGGTGGTGGTTTTGTGGGGCCTAGACTCAGGTGGTGGTCTCCTGGGGCCTAGACTCTGGTGGTGGTCTCCTGGGCCTAGACTCTGGTGGTGGTCTCCTGGGGCCTAAGCTCTGGTGGTGATCTCCCGGGGCCTGTACTCTGGTGGTGGTCTCCCGGGGCCTAGACTCTGGTGGTGGTCTCCCGGGGCCTAGACTCTGGTGGTGGTCTCCCGGGGCCTATACTCTGGTGGTGGTATTGTGGGGCCTAGACTCTGTTGCTGGTCTCCCGGGGCATAGATTCTGGTGGTGGTCTCCCGGGGCCTATACTCTGGTGGTGGTCTCCCGGGGCCTATACTCTGGTGGTGGTCTCCCGGGGCTTATACTCTGGTGGTGGTCTCCCGGGACCTAGACTCTGGTGGTGGTCTCCCGGGGCCTATACTCTGGTGGTGGTATTGTGGGGCCTATACTCTGTTGCTGGTCTCCCGGGGCCTAGATTCTGGTGGTGGTTCCCCGGGGCCTAGACTCTGGTGGTGGTCTCCTGGGGCCTAAGCTCTGGTGGTGGTCCACTGGGGCCTAGACCGTGAAGGTGGTCTCCCGGGGCCTAGACTCGGGTGGTGGTCTCTTGAAGCCTAGACTCTGGTGGTGGTCTTGTGGGGCCTAGACTCTGGTGGTGGGCTTGTGGGGCCTAGACTCTGGTGGTGGTCTCCTGGGGCCTAGACTCTGGTGGTGGTCTCCTGGGGCCTAAGCTCTGGTGGTGGTCTCCCGGGGCCTAGACCGTGGTGGTGGTCTCCTGGGTCTAGACTCTGGTGGTGGTCTCCCGGGGCCTAGACTCTGGTGGTGGTCTCCTGGAATCCAGACCCTGGTGGTGGGAGCTAAGAGAGGGGTTGAAGAGCTGGTCTGGCTGACGAGGCGGTGATTGGGAGGAGGAGGGTTTCTGCATAACATGAAAGCTTGATGATGGGGCATGTTTAAATGCTGCCAGCTGAGTGTGAGAGACCGATGGCTGATGCGGCGCAGCAGCAGGGGGAGGATAGAGAGCTGTGAGCTTGTGCACATAGAGTTTCTCCAGTCTTCCAGTCTGAACCTCCTTGCCTTTTTCCTACATACTAACCAGGCCCTGCCCTGCTTAGCTTCAGAGGTCGGACAGAATCTGGCTTTCACAGGTGTGGCCCCAAATGATGGAGAGAGATGTTCTTCCACAGTGAGTGTTGAGACTGACACAGACATCTCCCTCAGAGCAGATTCAGGCCGTTGGGTTTCTGATGAGAGGGACAAGGCAGATCAGTGCTCTGACCTCAGAGGCCTGGACCTGGTCCTCAGGGGCCTGGGACTGGTCTTGGTTCTGGTCCTCTGGAGGGCAGCTGTCAGAGCGGAGGAGGACAGTGATGATCCGGCTTTTCGTTTTGGAAGTAAATTTAGTTTATTTTTTATTTTTTTTTGCGTTACTAAGTTTTAGACATTTTCTTGGTCCTAGATTAGTCCTAGACTGGTCCTAGACTGGTCCTGGACTGGTTCAGAGCCATCTCAGGCAGGAGCAAGTGCCAGTTACCAAAGCAACACATGTATTAAAGAGAAAAGACAAATTACTTACTAATTAATACTAGTGAAAACCTAAAACCGTAGAACTCTTTTCATTAGAATGGGAGCCGTCAAAAGGACTGCTCTGGGACTTCTCGTGTTGGCATTTCTGGACAGTGATCCTCCTGCTCCTTATGGACCAATGTGTCCGAACTGTTTCTCTAGTCTGTTGTTGGTGAATCCACAACTGTTTAAAGTCCTCCGAGACGACTGCTGCTGTGATTTAGGGCGATGTATAAATATATTGATTTTATTGTGTTTGTGTTTGAGTAAGACGATGACACTATTGATTTTCAGACATGTTGTAGGGCAGGCAGGTTAAACCACGGCCTGTGGGCCACATCTGGCCCTCAAGAACTTTTTCAGGGGCCCCTAAAATTAATTTTAACAATTCTTATTGCAGCATTGATGGTAAAGGGCTTCCATGGCACGTTATACATCATCTATTTTCTCAGGAAAACAACCAGAAATGTATTTATTTGAAAACTTTAATTCAACACAACGTCAGAAGTTAAATGGTAAATATAACATGTGTTTAACTTCATATTTCTCCAGTTTTGGTTCAATCTAAACTATAAACACATTAAGTTTTTAAGTGAAACTCACATAAAAGTCAAAACACCTTCATCATGTAAAAAAAGAATAAGAAAATGAAAACCCTCATGAGTTAGACCCCTGCTGTCGGGAATCACTCACGCATTATTATGACACCCCATCCCCCACCCCCACCCACACGTTACCCTCGTTACTCTGACAAGTCAACACAACTGTAATTATTGTCTTATTGTTGAAGAAATACAAACGAAGCGTGTTTGGGGCGCGGTGCCAGCGGCGGGTTGGATCCGTGTCTGCATCTCGTGTCTGCGCTCATATTGGACTTCTAACATTACATTTGATTTGTTAAAGGCGGCTCGGGCCTACACTGTTTATCCCTCTCATTATCCAAAGCCAGCTGCTGTGTTCACATCTGCCTCCAACATCTGCTGACCCCGATGCTGCGGGTCAGGAGCGGGATAACGGCTCAGCGCTGCAATAAAGCTTTTGTGCAATAACACACAAGAAGCCTCATTGTTATTTCATTTCAATCTCAAGGTGTCTTCTTGGGAATGACAAGGTGCAAGTCAAGGTGAGCTCTGCCACGACGACGTCACAGCTTCCCATTGTGTTACTTTGAAGTTATTCATACGTGGACTTGACATCCAGCAACATTTATGGACATTGGTCTGTGCCCCTTATGGACCACCAGCTCTACGTGTTTTCTATCATGTGTTTGAACTGTTGGATTCTCTGATCTGTGCTGGGGAATTGACGGTTTTGTAAAGTCCTCCTCGATAACTACTGTTGTGATTTAGGGCGAGTACAAAATATATTGAATTGTATACATAGACTGTGGTTTCGTTGACAAAGGCAGCACTCGCAAGGATGATTTTGCATTATATGTCTGTGTTTAAATTGTTTGGGATCGTGTTCAAAGATTCACTGGTGTCCTAGACTAGAATGGAGGGCATCATGTTCTGAAACAGGCTTTTAAAACACTGCAAACATGGGTCTACAGCCTCAGTCCTGGATCTACAGCCTCAGTCCTGGATCTACAGCCTCGGTCCTGGGTCTACAGCCTCAGTCCTGGGTCTACAGCCTCAGTCCTGGGTCTACAGCCTCAGTCCTGGGTCTACAGTCTCAGTCCTGGGTCTACAGCCTCAGTCCTGGGTCTACAGCCTCAGTCCTGGGTCTACAGCCTCAGTCCTGGGTCTACAGCCTCAGTCCTGGATCTACAGCCTCGGTCCTGGGTCTACAGCCTCAGTCCTGGGTCTACAACCTCAGATCTACAGCCTCAGTCCTGGGTCTACAGCCTCAGTCCTGGATCTACAGCCTCAGTCCTGGATCTACAGCCTCAGTCCTGGTTCTACAGCCTCAGTCCTGGGTCTACAGCCTCAGTCCTGGTTCTACAGCCTCAGTCCTGGATCTACAGCCTCAGTCCTGGATCTACAGCCTCAGTCCTGGATCTACAGCCTCAGTCCTGGTTCTACAGCCTCAGTCCTGGGTCTACAGCCTCAGTCCTGGATCTACAGCCGCAGGCCTGTATCTACAGCCTCAGTCCTGGTTCTACAGCCTCAGTCCTGGGTCTACAGCCTCAGTCCTGGTTCTACAGCCTCAGTCCTGGGTCTACAGCCTCAGTCCTGGATCTACAGCCTCAGTCCTGGGTCTACAGCCTCAGTCCTGTATCTACAGCCTCAGTCCTGGTTCTACAGTCTCAGTCCTGGATCTACAGCCTCAGTCCTGGTTCTACAGCCTCAGTCCTGGGTCTACAGCCTCAGTCCTGGATCTGCAGACGGGATAGGCTCTTGTTAAAATCTCTTACTAGTCTCTCACTCGGACTGCTGCTGTTATGTGTTTTTGGTGACTTTCTGACAGTGCAAGCCTTTAGTTTGGGTTAGCGTTGTATACATGCCAGAAGTAACAGTGTTTTAATCCCTACCTCCCCCCTCCCCTCCTCTCCACAGGGGTCTGTAGCTCTGGTCTCCATCACTGCAGACACTCTTTACCACGACATGATTTATGGTCATCACAGGCCACCGTATCAGCGCTCTATCTGAGGAACAACAGGATAAGGAGCCGAGCTGATAACACATGATTTAAGACGGGGAAGTGGGGGGAGGGGGAGGAGGGGGAGGAGGGGGAGAGGGACAGGTCAGGGATGTTCTATTGATTTTAATGTAGGGGCATTTCCATAGGTTCATAAGTTTTATTTAGGAGACGTGTTTTTAAGGCTTTTCCAGGCATGTCGTGATCTGGCTTTGTTTTTAGCAGTTTAATAAAAAGCAAGAGTCACTTCTGTCACTTCTGTACTAAATAATCGTCATTATCCAGGAGCTATCCCGTTTCTGCAGATTTTCTTCAGCTTGAATGTTTAGCCCCGCCCCCAACTCGCTCACAGGCTTCTCATTTCCCCTGCGCTCTCATCCCACGAAGCCATCTAGTTGTATTTGTGATCTGATACATATGCTAAAATTAGCATGTGTGTAACTTCTTGTAAGCTGTACAACAATCACTGATGAAATGGGACAAAAGCAACGCACTGCTAACACAATATATAACTGAAAGATTACCGCTAGTTTCGCGTCCAAATGTCTGAGCGTAGATAGTCCGAGCGTAGATAGTCCGAGCGTAGATAGTCCGAGCGTAGATAGTCCGAGCGTAGATAGTCCGAGCGTAGATAGTCCGAGCGTAGATAGTCCGAGCGTAGATAGTCCGAGCGTAGATAGTCCGAGCAGAGATAGTCCGAGCAGAGATAGTCCGAGCGTAGATAGTCCGAGCAGAGATAGTCCGAGCGTAGATAGTCCGAGCGTAGATAGTCCGAGCGTAGATAGTCCGAGCGTAGATAGTCCGAGCACAAATAGTCCGAGCAGAGATAGTCCGAGCAGAGATAGTCCGAGCGTAGATAGTCCGAGCGTAGATAGTCCGAGGCGGTCCCGCAGGTCTCTCCCTCAGACCAGTCTCTCCAGAGGATACGGTGTAAGCTAGCTCTGTTCAGGGCTTGGTTTCTTCTTTGATCATGTTTTGGCTTTAGTTCCTCTTCTCTTCCTCACTGTTGTGTGGTTTGGGCTGTTTTGCTGTGTCTGCAGTTACAGCCAGAGGAGTTATAGCCACTTATGCTAACATGCTACTGTGTTTAGCAGCGCTGTAGAGGCTAGAGGACGCAGCCTCGTTCTGTGATTGGAGGAGAGCGTTCGTCACGCTAAGTTTCTACTCAGCACTTTTTACGCCTGAGTTCATACACAGCTGAATCAATGAGCTCAAGTTTTACATTCAATAATGGATTATAATACGACTTGTATGTAGTAAGAAGCATTTTTATGAACTCATTAGAAAATAAATCGGGTTTAGCTTGGCTGTGACGACTTGATGTTATGCCTGTTAATCAGAGCAGTCTGAGGGGGCTCAGGCTGCTGTTCTTTTGCCTCTGGATTGAGTCTGTCCCTGGGGCAGTGTCCCAGGCCAGTCCCACCGGGGAGAGACCCAGAGGAGACAACCAGAGGTACTAGAGAAATCCACTCCATCACAATTACTGTATAAAGTCCTGCTATCGGAGTCCTGCCCTGTGTATATTCATTCATTTTCATTCCCTTTATTTGTACATTTCTGGGTTGGGGGGTTTAGTAATTATCTCCTGCAGGATCAGTGAGCGGCCGCTGCTATGTGAGTAGCGTGGTAGCTCTGACATAACCTGGTCTTACCACACCATCGTACTCATTTAATTTCGCAGTAACGTCTGGATTTGCTCCATTGACTCCGTTAACAGGTGGGAGAGGTTGTGTCTCCGTGATGTATGAAACGTATGTAGGCTAATTCACCATTTAGCGTAGCTTTAGCATTTAGCCTAGCTTTAGCCATCTCCTTTGTCACTAATGGAGCAGGTGGGGAGTAGAGCCACAACATCTTTGCTTCAATGACAGTCACTAAACATTCCTCTTGCTCCGGCTTCAGTTTCTTGATATTTGGATTGAACCAGAACAGATTATTTTACTATCACATTCTCCGACAAACTACAACCAGTAAATTCAGCACAAACTCTTGACGTCACCGACACCGACCTACAACACCCGCCTCCCCCGCTCTCTGATTGGTCGGATTCAACCGAGGATCTGCAGCCACTAGGATCAGACCCAGACGTACATGTAGGAAATGATCATGGACCAGAGTTTACACATGGTAAGACCAGACGTACATGTAGGAAATGATCACGGACCAGAGTTTACACATGGTAAGACCAGATGTACAAGTAGGAAATGATCATGGACCAGAGTTTACACATGGTAAGACCAGACGTACATGTAGGAGATGATCATGGACCAGAGTTTACACATGGTAAGACCAGACGTACATGTAGGAAATGATCATGGACCAGAGTTTACACATGGTAAGACCAGACGTACATGTAGGAAATGATCATAGACCAGAGTTTACACATGGTAAGACCAGACGTACATGTAGGAAATGATCATGGACCAGAGTTTACACATGGTAAGACCCAGACGTACATGTAGGAAATGATCATGGACCAGAGTTTACACATGGTAAGACCAGACGTACATGTAGGAAATGATCATGGACCAGAGTTTACACATGGTAAGACCAGACGTACATGTAGGAAAAGATCATGGACCAGAGTTTACACATGGTAAGACCAGACGTACACGTAGGAAATGATCATTGACCAGAGTTTACACATGGTAAGACCAGGCTAGCTCTGACTCTATGGATAGTATTTTTGTATAGTCTTTCCAAACGTGCGTGCACAGACACACAAACACACGCACATGTACACACACACACATGCTGAGGGCACCACTCTCGCGTTAGTCTGTCTGAGTCGGAAAAACTCCAGAGAACCCACAATCCACTGCTCAGTGTTCTTTCTGTATATGTAGCCCGGAAAATTGAGGTCTACGCTGTGATTGGTCGGTTGGGCTGACTGTCAGATGCACCTTCATAACTTTATTTTCATCCCAGAAGATTTCCTTCTTCCTTCTCTGTCTCTCAGTCTCTAAAGTCTCTGTCTCTAAAGTCTCTATCTCTAAAGTCTCTATCTCTAAAGCCTCTATCTCTAAAGTCTCTTTCTCTAAAGTCTCTGTCTCTAAAGTCTCTATCTCTAAAGTCTCTATCTCTAAAGCCTCTATCTCTAAAGTCTCTTTCTCTAAAGTCTCTGTCTCTAAAGTCTCTATTTCTAAAGTCTCTATCTCTAAAGCCTCTATCTCTAAAGTCTCTATCTCTAAAGTCTCTGTCTCTAAAGTCTCTATTTCTAAAGTCCCTGTCTCTGAATGTTCAGTTTGAATCAGCCTCTGACTTCAGAGAAACCCTGGCATTTACTGCATTTTGAAAGTCTCTGAGACGTTGTGTGTATGTGGGTATGTGTGTGTGTCTCTCTCTCTTTGTATGCGGATTTCTGTGTGTGTATTTGTGTATGTGTCTATCTCTATGGGTGCAAGTGTTTATCTCTATGTGTGTCTGTGTGTATGCATGTCTCTGTATTTGTATATGTGCGTGTGTTTATGTGTGTCTCTCTGTGTGTGTGTGTGTGTCTGTCTGTGTATGTGTCTATCTCTATGTGTGTGTGTGTGTGTGTGTGTGTGTGTGTGTCTGTCTGTGTGTGTCTCTCTCTTTCTATGCATGTCTGTGTGTGTGTTTGTGCATGTGTCTGGCTCTGTATGTGTCTATCTCTGTGTGTGTGTGTGGCTCTGTATGTGTCTATCTGTGTGTGTGTGTGTGGCTCTGTATGTGTCTATCTCTGTGTGTGTGTGTGTGTGGCTCTGTATGTGTCTATCTGTGTGTGTGTGTGTGTGTGTGGCTCTGTATGTGTCTATCTGTGTGTGTGTGTGTGGCTCTGTATGTGTCTATCTCTGTGTGTGTGTGGCTCTGTATGTGTCTATCTGTGTGTGTGTGTGTGTGTGTGTGTGTGGCTCTGTATGTGTCTATCTGTGTGTGTGTGTGTGGCTCTGTATGTGTCTATCTGTGTGTGTGTGTGTGTGGCTCTGTATGTGTCTATCTGTGTGTGTGTGTGTGTGTGTGTGTGGCTCTGTATGTGTCTATCTCTGTGTGTGTGTGTGGCTCTGTATGTGTCTATCTGTGTGTGTGTGTGTGTGTGTGTGTGGCTCTGTATGTGTCTATCTCTGTGTGTGTGTGTGGCTCTGTATGTGTCTATCTGTGTGTGTGTGTGTGTGTGTGGCTCTGTATGTGTCTATCTCTGTGTGTGTGTGTGGCTCTGTATGTGTCTATCTCTGTGTGTGTGTGTGTGTGTGGCTCTGTATGTGTCTATCTCTGTGTGTGTGTATGTGTGTGTGTGTGTGTGGCTCTGTATGTGTCTATCTCTCTGTGTGTGTGTGTGTGTGTGTGTGTGTGTGTGTGTATGTGTGTGTGTGTGTGTGTGGCTCTGTCAGTGTCTATCTCTGTGTGTGTGTGTGTGTGTGTGTGTGTGTGTGTGGCTCTGTATGTGTCTATCTGTGTGTGTGTGTGTGTGTGTGTGTGTGGCTCTGTATGTGTCTATCTGTGTGTGTGTGTGTGTGTGTGTGTGTGTGTGTGTGTGTGTGTGTGTGTGTGTGTGTGTGTGCTTGCCCCTCAGTCATCTGGAGCAGTGCTAATCCTCCTCCTGCTCCCTGTGCCCTTGTGTTTTTGTCATTTTTAATAACACGCGTTTCTATTCAACAATTAATCCAATTAGCAGGATTGAGATAATTAAGAAAAGCGGCTGCGAGGAGAGGACTCTGGAGAGCGGGACAATGGTATCAAAGTGAGCGCCGTGTTTGTCTGCGCAGAGCACGCCGAAGACCCGCGACTCACTCTGAATACATGCAGACTCCCCTGCTCCCCGACCGAGCCCCAAGGTGACCCCAACTTTATACTTACACAAGCTACAGCCTCAGTCCTGGGTCTACAGCCTCAGTCCTGGATCTACAGCCTCAGTCCTGGATCTACAGCCTCAGTCCTGGGTCTACAGCCTCAGTCCTGGATCTACAGCCTCAGTCCTGGATCTACAGCCTCAGTCCTGGGTCTACAGCCTCAGTTCTGGATCTACAGCCTCAGTCCTGGATCTACAGCCTCAGTCCTGGATCTACAGCCTCAGTCCTGGGTCTACACATGTCACAGACCTATTGTCTGCTGGGATGCTCAAGTGGAGTGCAGGTCTCACCCCTCCTAACTCATTAGCATGTCACTGACCTTGTCCCAAGTTAGGGCGTTGTTTTTAGGATGTCGTCATAGATGCGAGGCAAAACAAATCTTAACCCTCCTCCTCTGTTAAGAGAAGGTTTTTGTTTCCTCACAAAAATGGCTTCTTTCACCCCTCTCTCAAACCAATTCTTCTCCCGAGCCAGAATTTTAACCTCTGTGTCATCCACCGTGTGGTTGGAGGCCTTGAGGTGGAGATGAACAGCCGACTGTGGCCCACTAGAGTTTTCTCTACGATGTTGGTAAAGTCGTTTCTGTAGAGTTTGTTTGGTTTCTCCAATATAGTGGTCAGTGCACTCCTCTTCACTACATTTAATTGAATACACCACATTGCTCTGTTTGTGTCTGGGTGTTTTGTCTTCGGGATGCACTAATTTCTGTCTTAACGTGTTGAAAGGTTTGAAATACACAGGGATTTTGTGTTGCCTAAAGAGGGGGGAAGTTGTTTGAACGTGTGTCATCGTTTTATCTTTGGGAAGTCAGGAATTCTAAAGTCACACTCCCCAGAACCCCGGGGAATTGTATTATTATAGACTCCGGACACAGTCAAATACTCCAAAGAGAGAGAGTGCAACATGTTTCAAAACTCTGATTTCCTGTATGAGAGCTTTGAAATGAGCGTGTAGTCATTAGCATTGCCACACTAGTCCCTGCTGCCCCCTCTGTACACAGCACTAGTCCCTGCTGCCCCCTCTGCAGTACAGCACTAGTCCCTGCTGCCCCCTCTGTACACAGCACTAGTCCCTGCTGCCCCCTCTGCTGTACAGCACTAGTCCCTGCTGCCCCCTCTGCTGTACAGCACTAGTCCCTGCTGCCCCCTCTGTACACAGCACTAGTCCCTGCTGCCCCCTCTGTACACAGCACTAGTCCCTGCTGCCCCCTCTGTACACAGCACTAGTCCCTGCTGCCCCCTCTGTACACAGCACTAGTCCCTGCTGCCCCCTCTGTACACAGCACTAGTCCCTGCTGCCCCCTCTGTACACAGCACTAGTCCCTGCTGCCCCCTCTGTACACAGCACTAGTCCCTGCTGCCCCCTCTGTACACAGCACTAGTCCCTGCTGCCCCCTCTGCTGTACAGCACTAGTCCCTGCTGCCCCCTCTGTACACAGCACTAGTCCCTGCTGCCCCCTCTGCTGTACAGCACTAGTCCCTGCTGCCCCCTCTGTACACAGCACTAGTCCCTGCTGCCCCCTCTGTACACAGCACTAGTCCCTGCTGCCCCCTCTGTACACAGCACTAGTCCCTGCTGCCCCCTCTGCTGTACACAGCACTAGTCCCTGCTGCCCCCTCTGTACACAGCACTAGTCCCTGCTGCCCCCTCTGCTGTACACAGCACTAGTCCCTGCTGCCCCCTCTGTACACAGCACTAGTCCCTGCTGCCCCCTCTGTACACAGCACTAGTCCCTGCTGCCCCCTCTGTACACAGCACTAGTCCCTGCTGCCCCCTCTGCTGTACAGCACTAGTCCCTGCTGCCCCCTCTGCTGTACACAGCACTAGTCCCTGCTGCCCCCTCTGCTGTACACAGCACTAGTCCCTGCTGCCCCCTCTGTACACAGCACTAGTCCCTGCTGCCCCCTCTGTACACAGCACTAGTCCCTGCTGCCCCCTCTGCTGTACAGCACTAGTCCCTGCTGCCCCCTCTGCTGTACACAGCACTAGTCCCTGCTGCCCCCTCTGCTGTACAGCACTAGTCCCTGCTGCCCCCTCTGCTGTACACAGCACTAGTCCCTGCTGCCCCCTCTGCTGTACACAGCACTAGTCCCTGCTGCCCCCTCTGCTGTACACAGCACTAGTCCCTGCTGCCCCCTCTGCTGTACACAGACAGATCTGAGGCTAATGCAGCAGAAGTCAGTAGTTAAGTGTCTGCAGAGTGTGAGTCATAAGAACAGTGACAAAGGCAGCCTTCACGCTCCAGCGGCCCTCTGTCCGGACTCACAGCCCTCCTCTTTAACAGCCTGCATGTTTTATGGTGACTGATGGACCAGGCCTTAGTCCTCCAGTGAGCCGCCCAGGACATGTTAGGATAATGGGGGAGAGGAGGCTCCGTGTTGAGCTTCAGGCTCTCAGTGCTCACACAGAGCACACACAGAGCGCACACAGAGCTCCAATTTAAGCCAATTAAACTGGACACATGTAAACGAGGCGCTGAGGTATGAAAGTCCTGTTCACTGGATCGAACTGTACTGCTGTGATCTGTAACCACGGAAACCAGATACTACTGAGACCAAACCACCAACCCATGTGCTGTCCTCGGGTCAAAATGACCCCTTTTATGATTTTCTCTAACTTGACCAGTCCTGGTTTCCCTTTTCCACCGTAATACATGTGTCTTCCACTATCACTGTGGGTCATTTTGACCCAAGGACAGAATTTAAGAGCACAGGGAAAACCCATGCTTTTATTAGACATTCAAATTCAATGTATTTACTGTATGTATCGCCCTAAATCACAACAGCAGTCATCTCGTAGGACTTTTCAAAGTTGTTCACCAACAACAGATCAGAGAATCAGACAGTCCAGACACATAGGAGCCATTGGTAAACTTGCAGAAATGTCTAAGGGAGTATTCAGACCAGAAAAGTCCTTTGCTCTGCTTGCTTGGTCTGAACCAAAAGCGGACCAAACATGTTTCTTTTGGTCCGGTTCGTATTCAGCTGGGCTATTCAACTGGGCTTGGCCACGGTAGGGAGCGGCGGGCCAAGGTCCACTTGAAAAGCCCAGATGCGGGGTATCACATGGGTTTTCACAAATGAACTAGGGCAAGTGGCCCGGATCGTCCCCACAGGGGTGTGAAGACGGCCCGCGGTCACAAGGGTGTTTTCTCTCATTCTTTCTCTGTTCACTTTTTACCCTGTTTGCACATTTCCTGTTGTTTGCAGACTTCCTGTCTTTCTGCACACTGCGTCATCTATTCACACCAAATGTGACATAAATGACATTTCCCCACTGAGAGATCAAAAAGGTTTATTCACGTGGTTTTGACAGTTGGTCAAGGCTGACAGTGGCTCCTGTGTAGGTCCTGTGTAGACCCTGTGTAGGTCCTGTGTAGACCCTGTGTAGGTCCTGTGTGGGTCCTGTGTAGGTCCTGTGTAGACCCTGTGTAGGTCCTGTGTAGACCCTGTGTAGGTCCTGTGTGGGTCCTGTGTAGGTCCTGTGTAGACCCTGTGTAGGTCCTGTGTAGACCCTGTGTAGGTCCTGTGTGGGTCCTGTGTAGGTCCTGTGTAGACCCTGTGTAGGTCCTGTGTAGATCCTGTGTAGACCCTGTGTAGATCCTGTGTAGACCCTGTGTAGACCCTGTATAGATCCTGTGTAGGTCCTGTGTGGGTCCTGTATAGATCCTGTGTAGACCCTGTATAGACCCTGTATAGTTCCTGTATAGACCCTGTATAGACCCTGTGTAGGTCCTGTGTGGGTCCTGTATAGATCCTGTGTAGACCCTGTATAGTTCCTGTATAGACCCTGTATAGACCCTGTGTAGGTCCTGTGTGGGTCCTGTATAGATCCTTTGTAAACCCTGTATAGACCCTGTATAGACCCTGTATAGACCCTGTGTAGGTCATGTGTGGGTCCTGTATAGATCCTGTGTAGACCCTGTATAGACCCTGTGTAGACCCTGTATAGTTCCTGTATAGACCCTGTATAGACCCTGTGTAGGTCATGTGTGGGTCCTGTATAGATCCTGTGTAGACCCTGTATAGTTCCTGTATAGACCCTGTATAGACCCTGTGTAGGTCATGTGTGGGTCCTGTATAGATCCTGTGTAGACCCTGTATAGTTCCTGTATAGACCCTGTATAGACCCTGTGTAGGTCATGTGTGGGTCCTGTATAGATCCTGTGTAGACCCTGTGTAGACCCTGTATAGACCCTGTATAGACCCTGTGTAGTTCATGTGTGGAGCTGAGAGTGTGGGGGCCGTGGACTCGTCTGCTCCGTGTTACATTTCACAGGTTTGCGGCGACTGCAGAACAGGACGGACTCGGCACATGCTAATGAAGGACTCCGGAGCCGGTCTACTGCGAGGCTGTGAGAGAACAGCTCTTTAGCAACAACAGCAGTGGTCTCAGACAAAGTTGAAAATTCCTCCACAACAGATCAGAGAATCAAACAGTTCTGGATCATCACTGTCCTTAGATCTACCTGCATCAGAGAGAAACCACCACCAAAAGGTGAGAAACCTCCCAGAGAGCCATATTGAGGCTGTAGATCCAGGACTGAGGCTGTAGATCCAGGTCTGAGGCAGTAGACCCAGGACTGAGGCTGTAGACCCAGGACTGAGGCTGTAGATCCAGGACTAAGGCTGCAGATCCAGGACTGAGGCTGTAGATCCAGGTCTGAGGCAGTAGACCCAGGACTGCAGATCCAGGACTGAGGCTGTAGATCCAGGTCTGAGGCTGTAGATCCAGGACTGAGGCTGTAGACCCAGGACTGAGGCTGTAGATCCAGGTCTGAGGCTGTAGATTCAGGACTGAGGCTGTAGACCCAGGACTGAGGCTGTAGACCCAGGTCTGAGACTGTAGGTCCAGGTCCTGGACACAGCAGGTGGGGGACAGGACAAACTAACATCTATCTGGACCATAACTGTCGCCCCCTGCAGGACACTCTGTCTGCCCTGGAGAGCAGCTTCAGTGACAGACTACTCCACCCTCGATGCTGTCAGATTGTACAACGAGAACTGCTGAGTCCGTACATGTCATCTCTCATTTGTAAATAGTAAACAGTCATGAACAGAAGCCAAAGCAGACATAATGTGGTTCTGCCTGATATTACACTCTATAAAGCTAACAAAAGAGACTATTAAGAGAACGTTTACCTTCGTGGTCCCTGTGTGTCTCGACTCTGGAGGAATAGACGACAATGGACAACAATACAACAAAAGCTGTGAGTCCGTTCTGCACGTGACGTCTCTGACTGTGTTTGAGTTGTGTAATTATCACATGCGTCTGGAGCCTCCAAACAACATGAAAAGATCAGATTAAATAGGTCAAAACAAAAGTGCAGCTCTGGCAGCTTTTAATTAGCCAGAGAGAGAGAGCATAGGAACCGATAACCACAACATTAGCATAACTTTACCTTGATCAGTCCAACCATAACAGAGAGAGAGAGAGCAGAGAGAGAGCAGAGAGGGAGAGAGAGCAGAGAGAGAGCAGAGAGGGAGAGAGAGCAGAGAGAGAGCAGAGAGGGAGAGAGACCAGAGAGAGAACAGAGACCAGAGAGAGAGACCAGAGAGAGAGCAGAGAGACCAGAGAGAGACCAGAGAGAGAGCAGAGAGGGAGACACACCAGAGAGAGACCAGAGAGAGAGCAGAGAGAGAGCAGAGAGGGAGACACACCAGAGAGAGACCAGAGAGAGAGCAGAGAGGGAGACACACCAGAGAGAGAGCAGAGAGAGCCCAGAGAGAGAGCAGAGAGAGAGCAGAGAGACCAGAGAGAGACCAGAGAGAGAGCAGAGAGGGAGACACACCAGAGAGAGAGCAGAGAGAGCCCAGAGAGAGAGAGAGAGGGAGACACACCAGAGAGACACCAGAGAGAGACCAGAGAGAGAGCAGAGAGGGAGAGAGACCAGAGAGAGACCAGAGAGAGAGCAGAGAGAGAGCAGAGAGGGAGAGAGACCAGAGAGAGACCAGAGAGAGAGCAGAGAGGGAGAGAGACCAGAGATAGAGCAGAGAGAGAGAGAGACCAGAGAGAGAGCAGAGAGAGAGCAGAGAGGGAGAGAGACCAGAGAGAGACCAGAGAGAGAGCAGAGAGCGAGCAGAGAGGGAGAGAGACCAGCGAGAGACCAGAGAGAGACCAGAGAGGGAGAGAGACCAGAGAGAGACCAGAGAGAGCAGAGAGGGAGAGAGAGCAGAGAGCAAGCAGAGAGGGAGAGAGACCAGAGAGAGAGCAGAGAGAGAGCAGAGAGGGAGAGAGACCAGAGAGAGACCAGAGAGAGAGCAGAGAGGGAGACACACCAGAGAGAGACCAGAGAGAGAGCAGAGAGTGAGAGAGAGCAGAGAGAGACCAGAGAGAGACCAGAGAGGGAGAGAGACCAGAGAGAGAGCAGAGAGCGAGCAGAGAGGGAGAGATACCAGAGAGAGACCAGAGAGAGAGCAGAGAGGGAGAGAGACCAGAGAGAGAACAGAGAGGGAGAGAGACCAGAGAGAGAGCAGAGAGAGAGAGAGACCAGAGAGAGACCAGAGAGGGAGAGAGACCAGAGAGAGAGCAGAGAGGGAGAGAGACCAGAGAGAGACCAGAGAGAGAGCAGAGAGGGAGAGAGACCAGAGAGAGAGAGAGACCAGAGAGAGAGCAGAGAGGGAGAGAGACCAGAGAGAGAGCAGAGAGAGGGAGAGACCAGAGAGAGAGCAGAGAGGGAGAGCGACCAGAGAGAGACCAGAGAGAGAGCAGAGAGGGAGAGAGACCAGAGAGAGACCAGAGAGAGAGCAGAGAGGGAGAGACACCAGAGAGAGACCAGAGAGGGAGAGAGACCAGAGAGAGAGCAGAGAGAGAGCAGAGAGAGAGCAGAGAGGGAGAGAGACCAGAGAGAGACCAGAGAGCGAGCTGAGAGGGAGAGAGACCAGAGAGAGACCAGAGAGAGACCAGAGAGGGAGAGAGACCAGAGAGAAACCAGAGAGAGAGCAGAGAGGGAGAGAGACCAGAGAGAGAGCAGAGAGGGAGAGAGACCAGAGAGAGACCAGAGAGAGAGCAGAGAGCGAGCAGAGAGGGAGAGAGACCAGCGAGAGACCAGAGAGAGACCAGAGAGGGAGAGAGGCAGAGAGAGACCAGAGAGAGCAGAGAGGGAGAGAGAGCAGAGAGCAAGCAGAGAGGGAGAGAGACCAGAGAGAGAGCAGAGAGAGAGCAGAGAGGGAGAGAGACCAGAGAGAGACCAGAGAGAGAGCAGAGAGGGAGACACACCAGAGAGAGACCAGAGAGAGAGCAGAGAGGGAGAGAGAGCAGAGAGAGACCAGAGAGAGACCAGAGAGGGAGAGAGACCAGAGAGAGAGCAGAGAGCGAGCAGAGAGGGAGAGATACCAGAGAGAGACCAGAGAGAGAGCAGAGAGGGAGAGAGACCAGAGAGAGAACAGAGAGGGAGAGAGACCAGAGAGAGAGCAGAGAGAGAGAGAGACCAGAGAGAGACCAGAGAGGGAGAGAGACCAGAGAGAGAGCAGAGAGGGAGAGAGACCAGAGAGAGACCAGAGAGAGAGCAGAGAGGGAGAGAGACCAGAGAGAGAGAGAGACCAGAGAGAGAGCAGAGAGGGAGAGAGACCAGAGAGAGAGCAGAGAGAGGGAGAGACCAGAGAGAGAGCAGAGAGGGAGAGCGACCAGAGAGAGACCAGAGAGAGAGCAGAGAGGGAGAGAGACCAGAGAGAGACCAGAGAGAGAGCAGAGAGGGAGAGACACCAGAGAGAGACCAGAGAGGGAGAGAGATCAGAGAGAGAGCAGAGAGAGAGCAGAGAGCGAGCTGAGAGGGAGAGAGACCAGAGAGAGACCAGAGAGAGACCAGAGAGGGAGAGAGACCAGAGAGAAACCAGAGAGAGAGCAGAGAGGGAGAGAGACCAGAGAGAGAGCAGAGAGGGAGAGAGACCAGAGAGAGAGCAGAGAGAGAGAGAGAGAGACCAGAGAGAGAGCAGAGAGGGAGAGAGACCAGAGAGAGAGCAGAGAGAGAGCAGAGAGGGAGAGAGACCAGAGAGAGACCAGAGAGAGACCAGAGAGAGACCAGAGAGAGAGCAGAGAGGGAGAGAGACCAGAGAGAGAGCAGAGAGGGAGAGAGACCAGAGAGAGAGAGAGACCAGAGAGAGACCAGAGAGAGAGCAGAGAGAGAGCAGAGAGGGAGAGAGACCAGAGAGAGACCAGAGAGAGACCAGAGAGAGAGCAGAGAGAGACCAGAGAGAGAGCAGAGAGAGAGCAGAGAGAGAGACCAGAGAGAGGTCAGAGAGAGAGACCAGAGAGAGGTCAGAGAGAGACCAGAGAGGGAGAGAGACCAGAGAGAGACCAGAGAGAGACCAGAGAGAGAGCAGAGAGAGAGACCAGAGAGAGGTCAGAGAGAGGTCAGAGAGAGACCAGAGAGGGAGAGAGACCAGAGAGAGACCAGAGAGAGACCATAGAGACCAGAGAGAGACCAGAGAGAGAGCAGAGAGGGAGAGAGACCAGAGAGAGACCAGAGAGAGAGCAGAGAGGGAGACACACCAGAGAGAGACCAGAGAGAGAGCAGAGAGGAGAGAGAGAGACAGAGAGAGAGCAGAGAGGAGACACACCAGAGAGAGACCAGAGAGAGACCAGAGAGAGAGCAGAGAGAGAGACACACCAGAGAGACACCAGAGAGAGACCAGAGAGAGAGCAGAGAGAGAGAGAGACCAGAGAGAGACCAGAGAGAGAGCAGCAGAGAGAGAGACCAGAGACCAGCAGAGAGAGAGAGAGACAGAGAGAGAGCAGAGAGAGAGAGAGAGAGAGAGCAGAGAGAGAGCAGAGAGGGAGAGAGACCAGAGAGAGACCAGAGAGGGAGAGAGACCAGAGAGAGGACCAGAGAGGGAGAGAGACCAGAGAGAGACCAGAGAGAGAGCAGAGAGGGAGAGAGAGCAGAGAGCAAGCAGAGAGGGAGAGAGACCAGAGAGAGAGCAGAGAGAGAGCAGAGAGGGAGAGAGACCAGAGAGAGAGCAGAGAGGGAGACACACCAGAGAGAGACCAGAGAGAGAGCAGAGAGGGAGAGAGAGCAGAGAGAGACCAGAGAGAGACCAGAGAGGGAGAGAGACCAGAGAGAGAGCAGAGAGCGAGCAGACAGGGAGAGATACCAGAGAGAGACCAGAGAGAGAGCAGAGAGGGAGACACACCAGAGAGAGACCAGAGAGAGAGCAGAGAGGGAGACACACCAGAGAGAGACCAGAGAGAGACCAGAGAGAGAGCAGAGAGAGAGACACACCAGAGAGACACCAGAGAGAGACCAGAGAGAGAGCAGAGAGGGAGAGAGACCAGAGAGAGACCAGAGAGAGAGCAGAGAGAGACCAGAGAGAGACCAGAGATAGAGCAGAGAGAGAGAGAGACCAGAGAGAGAGCAGAGAGAGAGAGACCAGAGAGAGAGCAGAGAGAGAGCAGAGAGGGAGAGAGACCAGAGAGAGACCAGAGAGGGAGAGAGACCAGAGAGAGACCAGAGAGGGAGAGAGACCAGAGAGAGACCAGAGAGAGAGCAGAGAGGGAGAGAGAGCAGAGAGCAAGCAGAGAGGGAGAGAGACCAGAGAGAGAGCAGAGAGAGAGCAGAGAGGGAGAGAGACCAGAGAGAGAGCAGAGAGCGAGCAGACAGGGAGAGATACCAGAGAGAGACCAGAGAGAGAGCAGAGAGGGAGAGAGACCAGAGAGAGAGCAGAGAGAGAGAGAGACCAGAGAGAGACCAGAGAGGGAGAGAGACCAGAGAGAGAGCAGAGAGGGAGAGAGACCAGAGAGAGACCAGAGAGAGAGCAGAGAGGGAGAGAGACCAGAGAGAGAACAGAGAGAGAGAGACCAGAGAGAGAGCAGAGAGGGAGAGAGACCAGAGAGAGAGCAGAGAGAGGGAGAGACCAGAGAGAGAGCAGAGAGGGAGAGCGACCAGAGAGAGACCAGAGAGAGAGCAGAGAGGGAGAGAGACCAGAGAGAGACCAGAGAGAGAGCAGAGAGGGAGAGACACCAGAGAGAGACCAGAGAGGGAGAGAGACCAGAGAGAGACCAGAGAGAGAGCAGAGAGAGAGCAGAGAGAGAGCAGAGAGGGAGAGAGACCAGAGAGAGACCAGAGAGCGAGCTGAGAGGGAGAGAGACCAGAGAGAGACCAGAGAGAGACCAGAGAGAGACCAGAGAGGGAGAGAGACCAGAGAGAAACCAGAGAGAGAGCAGAGAGGGAGAGAGACCAGAGAGAGAGCAGAGAGGGAGAGAGACCAGAGAGAGAGCAGAGAGGGAGAGAGACCAGAGAGAGAGCAGAGAGAGAGAGAGACCAGAGAGAGAGCAGAGAGGGAGAGAGACCAGAGAGAGACCAGAGAGAGAGCAGAGAGAGACCAGAGAGAGAGCAGAGAGAGAGACCAGAGAGAGGTCAGAGAGAGACCAGAGAGGGAGAGAGACCAGAGAGAGACCAGAGAGAGACCAGAGAGAGGCGCTCCACACTGAAAACGAGCTGTGTCTGTTCTGGAGGTTATTTATGAATCCAGACTTTCATAAACATAGACTGTAAATATTAAGAGACGTAGTCAAACTATTGTACCATCAGTTTTGATGTCAATGGGAAGTTTCAAAATGGCTGCTGGGGCTGGAAAATGTGAAAAAACGCATTTGCGCAGGCGTCAGCTGCACAAGCCCCATTCATTCTGAAGTTTGCAGCGACTAAACTAGACTGGTCTAAAAAATACACTCGTAGCTTTGGGCCAAGAGAGACATCCTGTAAAGAATGGGCTATACATTAGCATTGGCTAATTCTTATTCCGGGTCCACCCCCACTGGCCTAAAGTGGTATTGCAGCATCTCAGCACACGTCATTTTGGACATTTTTGAGCCGGGACCGGCTCCCACTGGTCTTGACCTGATTATTTGAGGACATGTGTGGAGTCTGCTTTGCTGCTTTGTTGGGTCGGATAAAAAACCTGCAGCCGCAGCATCTCTGGACCGGTTTGGACACCTCTGAACTAAACAGACGAGAAGTCACACTGAAAATAACCTATAAATCAACATAAAATCTGGTAATCCAAAAGTCCACACCATGACAAAGACAAAGCTTGAGAACAAAGACGTCATCACTTCAGATAAAGACACTAGTAACAATGTGGGTCAGAACAAATACATGCAGGTCCAGCAGAAACACAGAACTAACAGAGGTTTCAAGTCCGAAACATGCAGCTCAGAATCCACAATATCTTACATTTCAGAACCACACTAATGTAAAAACTCACAACAAAAGCTTTGTGGTGGAAATCTATCATAATCCAAGAGCTGCTCGGCTCCTGTCTGCTGCCAGAAAAACTCTATTTTCTTATAGGTCACCTTTGGGCATGTCTGAACGCTCCGCTGCTCCTGGCAATCTGCAGATGGAAGGCTCTGCTGGAGCCACGGGAGGAGGTCCAGAGGGGGTCCAGAGGGGGTCCAGAGGGGGTCCAGAGGGGGTCCAGAGGGGGTCCAGAGGGGGTCCAGAGGGGGTCCTGCCTGCCCCAGTGATGGGTGGGGACAGGGTGACACGGCAGACCCTAGTGTGAGTCAGGGGGAGGTCAGAGAGATGTCCCCTCTGCTGGACACACCTGTGGTCTTCACATTCAAGGTCAGAAACTTTATTGGTCCCAAACACATTAACACAAACACACACAAAGGCTCTACACAAACACACACAAAGGCTCTACACAAACACACACAAAGACTCTACACAAACACACACAAAGACTCTACACAAACATACACAAAGACTCTACACAAACATACACACAGACTCTACACAAACACACACAAAGACTGTGTGTAGCGTTGTTAGCATGTAGCAGTGTTAGCATATAGCAGTGTTAGCAATCTAGCAGTGTTAGCATATAGCAGTGTTAGCATATAGCAGTGTTAGCAATCTAGCAGTGTTAGCCATGTAGCAGAGTTAGCATGTAGAATTGTTAGCAGGTAGCAGACCCAAATCCAAGAAAAAAGTCGAGATTTTTTTAAAAATAATATATTTTGGAATTTCCAAACACGTTATGTTTCTTTTGAATTTACGTAATAAATATCTAATACTAAAGCATTAGATATTCATTCTGATGAATATCATTAGATCATTAGATATTCATTCTGATGAATATCTAATTCACTAATCTCTAGTGTTAGCTCATCTCTAGCCAACACTAGAGATTAGCTAACACTAGAGATTAGCTAACACTAGAGATTTGCTAACACCAGAGATTAGCTAACACTAGAGATTAGCTAACACTAGAGATTAGCTAACACTAGAGATTTGCTAACACCAGAGATTAGCTAACACTAGAGATTAGCTAACACTAGAGATTAGCTAACACTAGAGATTAGCTAACACTAGAGATTAGCTAACACTAGAGATTAGCTAACACTAGAGATTAGCTAACACTAGAGATTAGCTAACACTAGAGATTAGCCAACACTGGAGATTAGCTAACTCTAGAGATTAGCTAACACTAGAGATTAGCTAACACTAGAGATTTGCTAACACCAGAGATTAGCTAACACTAGAGATTAGCTAACACTAGAGATTAGCTAACACCAGAGATTAGCTAACACTAGAGATTAGCTAACACTAGAGATTAGCTAACACTAGAGATTAGCAAGGCTAACAAAGCTTTTGATTTTGTAGTAAATGTGACATTCAATCATTTCCATCAGATTCTATATTGTGACGGAATAAAATGTTACAATAGTCAGAAAAGAATAGACATTTAACTGAGCTGCGGAGCGCGCTGAGGTCCGAGGGCCGGCTCCAGCTCATGGTACCGAGGACGAGACTTAAAACCCGGGGGGACAGGGCCTTCTCTGGGGCTGGACCAAAGCTGTGGAACGCTCTGCCCCCCCATGTTCAAACTGCTCCTTCTGTCTGGTCTGAAGACCCATTTTTATGCTCTGGCTTTTAACGCTGCGTGAGTTGTATGGTCCTTTTTATTAGGCCTGAGCCCTGAACGGGGTTAGGGCCTATTGCTTTCACTGTGAATGCAAATGGTGGCGCTGCGTGACGGACGCCTTCTACATAGGGGACACAGCGTGAATGTTTTCCCTTTTTTGACGATAGAAAAATAGCTCTAGTTTGCACATACAACGTTCAATTTGCACAAAACTTGGATCTATTGTTCAACTTCAGGGCCTAGGTCATTTGAAAGTGAAATGTTTGAAATTGGCCCATTAGCGCCCCCTACAGATGTCAAAGTTTTGCATGGGGAATCAAACCGACTGATCATGGATAGCTGAGTGGATAGCACTCTTGCCTCTCAGCAAGAAGGTCCTGGGTTCGAATCCCGGCCGGACCAGGGCCTTTCTGAGTGGAGTTTGCATGTTCTCCCCGTGTCTGCGTAGGTTTCCTCCGGGTACTCCGGTTTCCCCTACCACTAAAAATATGTACAATAGGTCTGGCATGTGCCTCCTGTTCGGCGACCCCGCTCCCATCTCTGTGTGGAGTGAGAGACAAATGCCCAAAAATAACAATTGTAAACCGCTTTGAGACTCTGGTCTGTGAAAGGCGGTATATAAATAAAGCTTACTTACTTACTTACTATCATATTCATTACAATTTCACAAACAGTGTTCTATGGCTACAGGAGCAAATCATGGCGCGGAGGTGCCTCCTTTACGCCCCGCGGCACAGTACGGTGTGGACCGGTGCAGGGCGGTGTCGCACAGGGTGGTGTGGACCGGATCAGTGCAGCGCGGTTTAGTACGACGTGGTGCAGGGAGGCGCGGTGCAGCGTTGTTGGGGCCGGCTTGTAGCAGGGCGGCGTGGTGCGGGGTGATGCGGCGCGGGGCGGGCGAGAAGCGTGGTGCGGGGAGTTGCGAGCTGTGGGGAGTTGCGTGGGGCGGCGAGGGCCGTTCGACGCCGCTTGCGGCTTTAATTTAATTTTCATTTTATTTTATATTATTCCATCTTTTTATTGTTATTTTTGTATTTATACCTACATGCACACGCGGTTTTTTACATGGTAGTTTTTTTTAAAAACTGTTTTACTATGGATTTGTTTTATTTAGTACTGTAATTTATTGTGCAGCACTTTGGAAACTGTGTTTATGAAATGTGCTATATAAATAAAGTAGAATGGATAGGATTGGAACAACAGCACTACACAACACAACATTTTTGAAAATATATTTTATATTTTCCAAAAAAAGCAGACCCAGATTTGTCCATAGTTGAAGAATCATCCTTTAAGGCCACATGTAAACAGGAGGAGGAGCAGAGACACAGGACGGGGACAGCACAGTTCATCAGGATCTGAGGAAAACCACACACAGAGATTTGTGACCTTGTTACTGTGAGGCATGAGTGCTAACCACAGTCAGTTTGATCTAATACCTCAGAGAGAGAACCAGAGCGTTCTCTCTCTGCCCTGACCTCTCTCATCCCTCCTGAGTTGTTTAAAGCCAGTGGTAAATCTTCATGAGTCGCTGCTTCCTGCTCAGAGTCCCGGGACGTGGCACAGGCACAGATCTGTCCCCGGGGGGTCTTTATGTGGGACGCACTCTCTCTGCTGCTAACTGTGAGTCCGGACCAGAGACAGAGAGAGAGACAGGGGAGGATGGAGCAGGGGAGGAGAGGAGGAGAGGAGGAGAGGAGCAGGGGGAGGAGAGGAGGAGAGGAGGAGAGGAGCAGGGGGAGGAGAGGAGGAGAGGAGCAGGGTATGGGGGGAGGAGAGGAGGGGTGAAGGAGACAAACATTATTCTCCATTTTGAAGATAATTACTCTTTATATATTGTACATTCGGATATGTCCCCTGATTCTTCAGAGGTTGCAATGCTAATGCAAACCTGGTCTTACCACACCATCGTATTCATTTCATTTTGTACTACGGTCTAGATTTGCTCCATTGACTCCGTTAACAGGTGGGAGGGGTTAACTCCTTTTGCAGATTGAAACGATTGAATTTGAGTTTACCGTGACGTATGTAATGAGCCCGAGTGAATGAGGCACTTAGCATTTAGCCAGAGGGGGCGGGTTCCGGCTCAAAAGTGTCCAAAATGACGTGTGCTGACATGCTGCAATACCACCCTGGGCCAATGGGGGTGGACCCGGAATAAGAATTAGCCAATGCTAACATATAGCATCTTCTTACCTCTCGAAAACGTCTTTACAGGATGGTCCAAAAGTGGCTCTTGGCCCAAAGCTCCGTTCCACATGTGTGTCAATGCTGAGGGGGGTGAATTGTTTTGGACCAGTCTGGTTTAGTCGCTGTGGAATTTTGAAGGCACTCGCCAAATTTCACATTTTCCAGTTCCCGAGGCCATTTTGAAACTACACACAGACGGCGAAAGTGATGGCACATTAGTTTGAACGGCGGAGATAAGCGTAACTACGTCTGTTCATATTTACTGTCTAGGGTTTAAACCAGATTCTGTTCTAAACTTTTGAACCATATTCTATTGACATGACACCCGGGTTGCCAGATTGTGATGTTGGCTCCATGACACCTGGGGTTGCCAGATTGTGATGTTGGCTTTATGACACTTCTATGACACTTCGGGTTGCCAGATCGTGATGTTGGCTCCATGACACCTGGGGTTGCCAGATTTTGATGCTGGCTTCATGACACCTGTGGTTGCCAGATTGTGATGTTGGCTTCATGACACCTGAGTTTGCCAGATTGTGATGTTGGCTCCATGACACCTGGGGTTGCCAGATTGTGATGTTGGCTTTATGACACTTCTATGACACTTCGGGTTGCCAGATTGTGATGTTGGCTCCATGACACCTGGGGTTGCCAGATTGTGATGCTGGCTTCATGACACCTGTGGTTGCCAGATTGTGATGTTGGCTTCATGACACCTGAGGTTGCCAGATTGTGATGTTGGCTCCATGACACCAGGGGTTGCCAGATTGTGATGTTGGCTCCATGACACCTGGGGTTGCCAGATTGTGATGTTGGCTTTATGACACTTCGGGTTGCCAGATTGTGATGTTGGCTCCATGACACCTGGGGTTGCCAGATTGTGATGCTGGCTTCATGACACCTGGGGTTGCCAGATTGTGATGTTGGCTCCATGGTGCCGCCCTGGCTCCACCAGGGCGGCACGGTGGCTGAGTGGATAGCACTCTCGCCTCTCAGCAAGAAGGTCCTGGGTTCGAATCCCGGTCGGACCAGGGCCTTTCTGAGTGGAGTTTGCATGTTCTCCCCGTGTCTGCGTAGGTTTCCTCCGGGTACTCCGGTTTCCCCTACCACTAAAAATATGTCCAATAGTTCAGGCATGCGCCTCCTGTACTGGCCCCGCTCCCATCTCTGTGTGGAGTGGGAGACAAATGCCCAAAATTAACAATTGTAAACCGCTTTGAGACTCAGATCTGCAGTGAAAAGGCGGTATATAAATAAAAACTTACTTACTTACTTACTATGACACCAAATGCAGTTTATTTTCATCCATTTGGATTCTGTGAAAGTCCGTTCCTGAAATGCTTTCCGCGTCCTGTCAGGATGTGGCAGCTGTCGGGGGATAATAATACCCCAGAGTAGCGCAGCCCCCAGGGGCCCCCGGTGCACCGCTGTGACCCCCGGAGTCCAGTTACTGTGGATTAGGCCAGGATTGGGATTAGAGACAAACACAGGTGTATGCGGAGGCTCAGAGTCAGGGTCAGGGGCTTTAAATACACACAGTGGAGTTTGTGCTGAGAGAGAGGTGTCAGGCTCAAGGGCAGGGGTCGGCCCCACTCAAGGTCAGCCTGAAGGGGGCGCTACACTGCCCTGAGAGATATGGATGAATGACTGAATGTGTGATACAGACCATAGACTGTATATGAGTGTGTTCACAGTAAAGTGACAATTGAAGTATCTGGACTTTAAAAGGTTATAACTTAAAAACTAAAATTACTTTCATAGATTGGAAAAAAGATTTCAAACACAGACACATTGAAGAGATAGTGTGGATAAAATCTAAAGGAAAGATTGACATAAAAATGTTTAGCAACATTTTAAACGACCAAATCAGCCTCTGATTGGACCATTCTACTGTGACGCCAGTTACATAGAAAATAAAATGTCCTCAGTCTGAAAAAGCAGAAGATGAAATCCCACAAGATTTACATGGTTAACACAACAGAAGGGAATCACTTGATATAAAAAGGAATAGTAAAAAAATAAAATTTAATTAATTAATTAAATGACCCCTGAAAAATGTATAACGGACGTGATGAGGACCGTCCTCTTTTCTCTAAAAATTTCTAAAAAAATATAGAATCTCTGAATCAAATGTGGACATCTGAAAATACCTATCAAACTTCCACAAAGCTCATTCCGTCAAATCATCACGTCCGTTAGATAAAATAACCAGGGCCGCTATAGGAAACTTGTCTAATGTATAAAACAGTTATGTTCTAGCAACTTCTAATGGACAGAGGAGGTGCTTGGAAACATAAAAAACATAAAATATCTTCTGATTATTAAAATCTAATTTTTGGCCTTTTGTCACACTTTTGTGTGTGAACAAGCCCATATATTAACGGACA
Source organism: Knipowitschia caucasica (assembly GCA_964034765.1). Classification (NCBI taxonomy): domain Eukaryota; kingdom Metazoa; phylum Chordata; class Actinopteri; order Gobiiformes; family Gobiidae; genus Knipowitschia; species Knipowitschia caucasica. Next base: position 34,418,771 of record OZ035834.1, on the reverse strand, counting down.
TACTCACGCCTATCTTCGCCGTTCTAACTAATGGGCCAAAAACTGGGCTCTCATGGAGTGATTCAAAATGGCCGCGGGGCTGGAAAATGCACGAGCTCCGTTCATTTAAACGAGTGACTTCTAAAGTCCACAGCGACTAAACTAGAGTGGTCCAGAACACCCCCCTCAGCATTGACACACATGTGGAACGGAGCTTTGGGCCAAGAGACAACTTTTGGACCATCCTGTAAAGACGTTTTTAATAGGTGAGAAGATGCTATATGTTAGCATTGGCTAATTCTTATTCCGGGTCCACCCCCACAGGCCCGGGGTGGTATTGCAGCATGTCAGCGCACGTCATTTTGGCCACTTTTGAGCCGGGACCCGCCCCCACTGATATAGACGTGCTGCTAATGTACAGATGTAAACACTATATTTCTGTACAGAATATACAGGATTTATACTAGCTTCTTTATTGTGCTAAAGCTAGAGATGTTATACTAGCTTCTTTATTATGCTAAAGCTAGAATTGTTATACTAGCTTCTTTATTGTGCTAAAGCTAGAGATGTTATACTAGCTTCTTTATTGTGCTAAAGCTAGAGATGTTATACTAGCCTCTTTATTATGCTAAAGCTAGAGATGTTATACTAGCTTCTTTATTGTGCTAAAGCTAGAGATGTTATACCAACTTATTATGTCCATGTAATATTATTTAGTCTTATTTCAAGAACTGTTGCTTTATTTTCTCATTCAAGAAAAATCGTATTCATTTCTTGTATCTTTTAAAACAAGATCATTTTGCTTTGTCCCGTTGGAAAATCTTGTTCCAGAATGTGCTCAAATTAAGACACTTTTTGCAGAATTTAAGAAACCTTTGTCTACTTTTCCATCACTTTTTGCAGTGAGGGGAGCGGGGATATCTCTGATGGATCCTGTGTGTTCTTCATTATATGTTTGTATCGCCCTGAAACACAACAGTAGTTATCTCAGAGGACGTCAAAGCTGTCGATTCACCAACAACAGATCAGAGAATCAAAATGGAAAAAACACAGAGCCTTTGGTCCATAAGGAGCAGAGACTAATGTCCATGAATGTTGATAAAGTCTGTAAATGTGGTTGAATGTGGAGAGTCCTGGATCATCTCTGGCTCTAAAACTCTAAAAACCCAGAGGGAGAAAAGTGAGAAACCTCTGGGTCCACATTGATTATGTGTGTCCAGGTCACAGGCTCCAGCTGCTGTTACTGTGTGACGTCATCAGCCTTCATAACCACAGTCCTGGTTCTGCTCATGGTACTTGGTCTTCTGCTGGTGTGGGGGAGGGTGGGGGAGGGTGAGGTGAGGGAGGGTCAGTCTGACCCAAGGCAGCTGTGCTAAAATTGTGAAGATGTGATGCAACATATAGTGGATTGTCTGAATATAAGCCACAGAATAATAGTGTGTGTGTGAGTGTGTATGTGTGTGTGTAGGTGTGTGTGTGTGTGTGTGTGTGTACGTGTGTGTGTGTACATGTGTGTGTGTGTGTGTGTGTGTGTGTGTCTGTCCCACAAAACCACTGGAGCTCATCACTGATGGCGACAGAGCGGAAAAAAACAGCTATTTATGCATGCACCACATACACACACATAGACACACACAGACAAACTTGCACACACACACACACACACACACACACACACATACACCTAAACACACGCACACTCCTATGTGTTTGTTATTATTACATTTCTTGTGTTCTGTTTGATTGTCTGATCTGTTGTTGGTGAATCCACAACTTTGTGTCATTTTTGCGGCCTCGCTGTTTTGCAGATCTTTTTGTGCGTGCTTTTTGTTAGTCCATGTGGCTTTAGGCTGCAGTACCACGGTTGGCCTCTAGTCCATGTGGATTTAGGCTGCAGTACCACGGTTGGCCTCTAGTCCTATGTGGATTTAGGCTGCAGTACCGCGGTTGGCCTCTAGTCCATGTGGATTTAGGCTGCAGTACCGCGGTTGGCCTCTAGTTCATGAGGATTTAGGCTGCAGTACCGCGGTTGGCCTCTAGTCCTATGTGGATTTAGGCTGCAGTACCGCGGTTGGCCTCTAGTCCTATGTGGATTTAGGCTGCAGTACCGCGGTTGGCCTCTAGTCCTATGTGGATTTAGGCTGCAGTACCGCGGTTGGCCTCTAGTCCTATGTGGATTTAGGCTGCAGTACCGCGGTTGGCCTCTAGTCCTATGTGGATTTAGGCTGCAGTACCGCGGTTGGCCTCTAGTCCTATGTGGATTTAGGCTGCAGTACCGCGGTTGGCCTCTAGTCCATGTGGATTTAGGCTGCAGTACCGCGGTTGGCCTCTAGTCCATGTGAAGACAGGTTTTAGCAGCACACCCTCCACACAACATCATACATCCATGGCCATCCAAGTCATTAGCAATGGAACGTTCGGCAGATGACGTCATGAGCCCACGCTATGACCCCCCCACCATGACCCCCCCACAGTGATCTGTCCGGTTGTGTAAAGTGAGGGTGTAATGTTAAATGAACCGAGCTGAACTGGTCAGTTTAATGCTTCTGGTAACAAGGACCATGAGCGCAGTACTGTATTTCAGATCTGTGTATTTTTTATATTCTGGAATGACCATAAATCCCCCTCCCTCCTCCCCCTCCTCCCCCTCTCCTTTGTGGAGGGTTGACGTACAGCCTTATGAAAGTGTCGGTGGTGTGCGTTTGTGGAGACAGCGGTTACAGTCGGTGTGAGTTACGGCGGAGAGAGTGTGTCCTTGTGCGTCCTGTGAGAAGAGAGGCTCTTCTAACTCAATGGGACGGAGTTTACGGGGGACAGGAGGGGTGGGTGTGTGGGGGGGGGGGGGGGATGGGGTAGCTGCAGTACATTCAACACTCTGCAGCTCGAGTCCAAACTAGAACCAGGAAGTCCTCTCACAATAGTCCTGGTCTCAGGTCTCTGTCCTTTACAAGTCTCTCCATGGCCTCAAAGTCCATCTGTGACATGTTTGTGCCATATGAACCAACTCTGAACCAACTCTGAGGAGCACAGGGACTGGCCTCCTGCTGGGACTCTGAGGAGCACATGGGGACTGGCCTCCTGCTGGGACTCTGAGGAGCACAGGGACTGGCCTCCTGCTGGGACTCTGAGGAGCCCAGGGACTGGCCTCCTGCTGGGACAGTCTTCCTGAAAAGTTTCCTCACTCTTTTTAATGTACTTTGATTATTTATGTTGTGAGAGACCAGAGACCAGAGAGAGGCCAGAGAGAGAACAGAGAGAGAACAGAGAGAGACCAGAAAGAGACCAGAGAGAGACCAGAGACAGACCAGAGACAGACCAGAAAGAGACTAGAGAGAGTCTAGAGCAGAGACCAGAGAGGACAGAAATAGACCAGAGAGAGAGTCCGATGTAACAGAATATAATCTACTACTTTAAGTAAGGTAAATATTTCACAGTTGAGTTTAGGCAGAAACAACAACAGAACCATGTCAGACAGACTGAGGGTGAGGCGTCTCCAGAGTGTGAGGACTGTACGCAGCCTTCTGTGTGTTTCATGTGATGTGAGCTCAGGCTGACACTGCCACAGACTGCTGCAGTGACAGGGCCCTGTAAACAAACAGGCCCCACACCAGGAGCCCCACACCAGGAGCCCAGAGCAGAGGCCTCTCAACTTCAAACAGCTCTCTCCTCCCGCTCCTCGCCTCGCTCCCATTCTCTCCTCCCGCTCCTCGCTCTCCTCCCATTCTCTCCTCCCGCTCCTCGCTCTCCTCCCATTCTCTACTCCCGCTCGCGCCTCGCTTTTCTTGCTCTCCTCTCTCTCCTCTCTCTCCTCTCTCCCCTCCTCTCTCCTCTCTCCCCTCTCTCTCCTCTCTCCCCTCCTCTCTCCTCTCTCCCCTCTCTCTCCTCTCTCCCCTCCTCTCTCCTCCTCTCTCTGGTACTTCACTCTGCCACACTAGGCTGCTCTCTCTCCTCTCTCCTCCTCTCTCCCCTCTCTCTCCTCTCTCCCCTCCTCTCTCCTCCTCTCTCTGGTACTTCACTCTGCCACACTAGGCTGCTCTCTCTCCTCTCTCCTCCTCTCTCCCCTCTCTCTCCTCTCTCCCCTCTCTCTCCTCTCTCTCCTCTCCCCCCTCTCTCTCCTCTCTCCCCTCTCTCTCCTCTCTCTCCTCTCTCCCCTCCTCTCTGGTACTTCGCTCTGCCACACTAGGCTTCTCTCTCTCTCTCCCCTCTCTCTCTCCTCTCTCCCCTCTCTCCCCTCTCTCCCCTCTCTCTCCTCTCTCCCCTCTCTCTCCTCTCTCTCCTCTCTCCCCTCTCTCTCCTCTCTCCCCTCTCTCTCCTCTCTCTCCCCTCTCTCTCCTCTCTCCCCTCTCTCCCCTCTCTCTTCTCTCTCCCCTCTCTCCCCTCTCTCTCCTCTCTCCCCTCTCTCCCCTCTCCCCTCTCTCCCCTCCTCTCTCCTCCTCTCTCTGGTACTTCGCTCTGCCACACTAGGCTGCTCTCTCTCTCCTCTCTCTCCTCTCTCTCCTCTCTCCCCTCCTCTCTCCTCCTCTCTCTAGTACTTCGCTCTGCCACACTAGGCTGCTCTCTCTCTCCTCTCTCTCCTCTCTCTCCTCTCTCCCCTCCTCTCTCCTCCTCTCTCTAGTACTTCGCTCTGCCACACTAGGCTGCTCTCCTGCTGGGCACCTGACAGAATGGGCACAGCCTCCAATGGCACCAGCCCAGAGTCTGCCACAAAAGAGCCCAAAACCATCAGAAAAGAAATGACAAAATGGTTGAGGTTTTGTGAATTGAAAGGCCCTTAAGTGCTGTCTGTGAATTCAAAGAAAGAGGGAGAGAAAAGGGAGGCGTGAGATTGTGTGAGTTTGTGTGTTGATAGAAAGTGTGTTAGAAAGACTTTGGGGCGAGAGGTGGAGGTTTGTGTTCCCTCATCACTCACAGACATGCAGTTGTTTTTAGCTTCATCCACGCTCATATCAGGAACTTAAAGCTGTCAGTCAATCAACTTTAATTTGTGGAGCGCCTTTCCTACACAGGGCAACACAAAGCACTTCACAACCCATATCACATCAGGCATAAATCATCAACACACACAATACAAATTAAAAACATCAAAATTAAATCACACCTTAAAACATTAAAATCACACAGCTATAAATACGTCCCTCGGCAATTTCCGTTTTTAGAATGTGAAACATGACCACTCCACCCAACCACAATCAAGTACACACACGCACGCACACACACATGCACACACACACGCACGCACACACACACACACATGCACACACACAGACACACACATCAAATGAGTCAAATAGGTGCAACCAAGTAAATGTATGAGGCCAGGTTTCGGAGTAACCAGCTGAAGGAGCATCATCTAAGGAGCCGTCTGCACCAGGAGCAGAGAGCCGCCTGCAGCCACAGAGAGAGAGGAGGCTCCAGGCCTTTGAGCCTGAAGGTTGTGGGTTCGAACCCACCACAAGACTTACTTCACGACTCCCACTGACGCCTGCTGTTGTTGTGTCCTTTGGCAAGACACGTAACCCCACTTTGCCTGAAGCTCCAACTGAAAGATCTCAGCTCCTGTGGACTCACCACCTGCAGGAGGATTAGAGAGGGGCTGGTGCTCTGTGGACTGGGTGCAACTCTGAATGCCACCCGAGTCTAGTCTCTCTGGTCTCTCTCTTTGAGCTCTCTCTCTCTCTCTCTAGTCCCTCTGTAGCCTCTCTCTGGCCTCTCTCTATAATCTCTCCCTAGTTCTCTCTGGTCTCTCTCTGGACTCGCTCTGGACTCTCGCTGGCCTTATCCATCCGTACACTCCGTTCAATCATCATTTCACTGCATGTGACGTCTGGGTCTGGTTCCTGTGTTTGCAATTACAACTGGTTGAATTCCATCCGCCCAATCAGAGCGGGTGTTGTAGTTAGATGTGGGTGACGTGAAGAGTTTGTGCCAAACGGGCTGGTTGTAGTTTGGTGAAGAATGTGATAGTAAAGTATTCCGGTCTGGTTCTATCAAAAAACTGAAGCCGGAGCAAGAGGAATGTTTAGTAAATGTCATTGAAGTAAAGATGTTGTGGCTCTACTCCCCATGGGCTCCGTTAGCGGCAAAGGAGATGGCTAAAGCTAGGCTAAATGCTAAATGCCTTCCTCACTCGGGCTCATTACATACGTCACAGTAAACTCAGATCCAATGGTTTCAATCTGCAAAAGGAGTTAGCCCCTCCCACCTGTTAACGGAGTCAATGCAGCAAATCCAGACCTTAGTGCAGAATGTAATTTGTACTATGGTATGGTACGACCGGGCTAGACTCTTGCGGTCCCTCTCTCTGGTCTCTCTCTAGTCTCTCTCTGGTCTCTCTCTGGTCTCTCTGTGGTCTCTCTCTCTAGTCTCTCTCTGGTCTCTCTCTCTAGTCTCTCTCTGGTCTCTCTCTGGTCTCTCTCTAGTCTCTCTCTAGTCTCTCTCTGGTCTCTCTCTGGTCTCTCTCTCTAGTCTCTCTCTGGTCTCTCTCTGGTCTCTCTCTAGTCTCTCTCTGGTCTCTCTCTAGTCTCTCTGTGGTCTCTCTCTCTAGTCTCTCTCTGGTCTCTCTCTCTAGTCTCTCTCTGGTCTCTCTCTGGTCTCTCTCTAGTCTCTCTCTAGTCTCTCTCTGGTCTCTCTCTGGTCTCTCTCTCTAGTCTCTCTCTGGTCTCTCTCTGGTCTCTCTCTAGTCTCTCTCTGGTCTCTCTCTGGTCTCTCTCAGAGAGTAAACATTACGGAAAAGCTCTCTCTTCTTCCACACAGTCACAGAACCCGCCGCAGACTCCAGTGTTAGTGCTGGCCTTGTGTTTCCTCCTCTTTGAAGTCAGATTGTGCTTGTATCGACAACATTTACCACGGCCGCTCCACTAAGACCCGGAGAACAAGTCGTTAAGAGGCGTTTTGCTCCAGCGGAGAAGCCGGCCCGCATTTGGGAGAACTACATAATAAACTTATATAAGGAAACTCACTCGTGGCCAATCACAGCCCAGCTCTCTCTGCCCCCCTCAGGACTGACCCTCACTGAGCGCGTGCAGAGGAAGCCGTTATCAATAGTCTATTCTGAGGCCCTGGTTTTGGACTCACTCGTGACTTTATCAGAGGGCAGCGGCCACAGCTCCTTCACAGCTGTAAATATAGACGCTGGAATGTGGCACTTCTGTTCGCAGCCTCGGCCTCCGCTGGACCAACAACAAAGGCCGACCTGGACTGGACTGGACTGTGCCGGGAACAGAAGGCCTCGACAACTGCAGCCAGACCCCGCACCGACAGCACGGACTGCATTTGTCCTCTGTGTGTCACCTGTGGAGACTGTTCGTTGTACAGTCTTGCGTTTCAGGTCCCTGCTCTGGTCTGGTCTCTGGTCTCACTCTTGTCTCTGTCTAGTCTCTCTTTAGTCTCTCTCTGGTCTCTCTCTTGTCTCTGTCTAGTCTCTCTTTAGTCTCTATCTGGTCTCTCTCTCTGGTCTCTGCTCTGGTCTGGTCTTTCTCTCTGCCTCTTGACCAGGAGGTTCTTAATCTCAATGGGACTTTCCTGGTTAGATAAAGGTTAAATGAAAATAGATCAGAGAGAGAGACTAGACAAAGAGACCTGGTCTCTCGCGACCAGAGAGAGGCTTTCTCTCGAGTCTCTCTCTAGTCTCCCTCTAGTCTCTCTCTCTGATCTCTATCTTCAGTCTCTATCTTTGGTCTCTCTGTCTGGTCTCTCCCTGTTCTCTCTCTAGTCTCCCTCTGGTCTCTCTCTCTGGTCTCTATCTTCGGTCTCTATCTTTGGTCTCTATCTCTGGTCTCTCCCTGATCTCTCTCTAGTCTCCCTCTGGTCTCTCTCTCTGGTCTCTATCTTCGGTCTCTATCTTTGGTCTCTATCTCTGGTCTCTCCCTGATCTCTCTATGTATTTTCTTTCTGGTCTCTCTCTAGTGTCTCTTTAGTCTCTATCTGCTCTCTCTCTCTGGTCTCTTTCTGGTCTCTCTCTCTGGTCTCTCTCTCTGGTCTCTCTCTCCGGTCTCTCTCTCTGGTCTCTCCCTGATCTCTCTATGTATTTTCTTTCTGGTCTCTCTCTGGTCTCTCTCTAGTGTCTCTTTAGTCTCTATCTGCTCTCTCTCTCTGGTCTCTCTCTCCGGTCACTCTCTCTGGTCGCTCTCTGGTCTCTCTCCAGTCCCTCGCTTTAGTCTCTCTCTGCTCTCTCTCTCTCTTTCAGGTCTCTCTCTATCTCTCAGGTCTCTCTCTCTCTCTCTCTCTGGTCTCTCACCTGGACAACTGAGTGCAGACTGCAGACCGCCGCAAACATCAAAGTCTGAAATCTGAAATAAGTCTGATCAATAACATTTATCTGCTACCTTGAGACAGTCGAAAACACAAAATAAACTACTGCAGCAGAGACTCAGCGTCACCTGTTTATGAAACCAAACCAGAGAAATCCATTAGAAAAACTAAAACATAAAAACTAGGATGGCCCTAAACTATCACATAATCCATAACGTTAGCGTTGCCCCTAGCAACGCTGTGAGGAATCTGGGAGTCATTATTGACCAAGAACTCTCCTTCAAGTCACTTCTCCAGGTTTCAAACATAAGATAAGATAAGATAAGCTTTATTTATCTCACAGAGGAGAAATGTACATGTCACATTTGGCATGGATAGAGACACTCAGATTGTGCAAAAGGAGGAAATGTGCAAACATGTTACATGCAGGATTTATGTACAATAAAAGTGACAATAATTATGTACAACAAAAGTGACACGTGTCAATTGGAAACAGTGTCAATAGTAGTGCAGGTTTTCACACAGTGAGCTTTCTCTGGTCTCTCTCTCTGGTCTCTCTCTGGTCTCTCTCTAGTCTCTCTCTGGTCTCTCTCTGGTCTCACTCTGGTCTCACTCTGGTCTCTCTCTAGTCTCTCTCTGGTCTCTCTCTGGTCTCTCTCAGATTCAGATTCATTTTATTCGCCATTTGCAGTAACACTACATTGGAATACATTAGTAAAAGCTCTCTGTGGTCTCATTCTAGTCTCTCTCTTTGGCTCTCAATTTGGCCCTCCCTGGTCTCTTTGTGGTTTTGGGTTTCAATTCATTACAGGACACAATGGAGGTGCTTCACTCACAGCACAGGGGTCACACCACAGACCAGAGGCTCATGTGTTCGCCTGGATGGTGACAGAGCTTGGTCCCAGTCTTCCTTTGCGTTCCTCTTCTATTCCTCTGCCTCTTCTTCCTCTGCATCTTCCTCTGCCTCTTCCTCTGTATCTTTCTCTTCCTCTGCATCTTTCTCTGCCTCTTCCTCTCTCCCTCTTCCTCTGCTTCTCCCTCTTCCTCTGCGTTTTCCTATGCCTCTACCTCTTGCTCTTCATCTGCCTCTTCCTTTCCCTCTGCCTCTTCCTCTCCCTCTCCCTCTTTCTCTGCCTCTTCCTTTCCCTCTGCCTCTCCCTCTTCCTCTGCCTCTCCTTCTTCCTCTTCCTCTGCCTCTTCCTCTCCCTCTCCCTCTTTCTCTGCCTGTTCCTTTTCCTCTGCCACTTCCTCTCCCTCTTCCTCTGCCTCTACTTCTTCCTCTGCCTCTCCTTCTTCCTCTTCCTCTCCCTCTGCCCCTTCCTCTCCCTCTTCCTCTACTTCTTCCTCTTCCTCTGCCTCTCCCTCTGCCTCTTCCTCTTCCTCTGCCTCTCCTTCTTCCTCTTCCTCTCCCTCTGCCTCTCCTTCTTCCTCTTCCTCTCCCTCTGCCTCTCCTTCTTCCTCTTCCTCCCCCTCTGCCTCTCCCTCTTCCTCTGCGTTTTCCTCTTCCTCTCCCTCTTCCTCTCCCTCTTCCTTTGCCTATTCCTTTTCCTCGCTCTCTTCTTCTGCGTCTTCTTCTGCGTCTTTCTCTCCCTCTGCCTCTGCCTCTTCCTCTTCACGTCCTTCAGCAGTGATATAGACTTGGTGGAAACAGCAGTGAGCAGCTCTGAAGGTTCTTGGTCTGGATCCAAAGGCAGTGACACAGAGGATTTACACGAGCTTTGAATCTGGTCCAATTCACTTACATTCAATTTATTTGTGTATCGATCAAAATCACAACAGTAGTTTTCTCGGAGGACTTTCCAAAGCTGTCGATTCTCCATCACAGATCAGAGAATCAAACACAGGAAATGCAATGATAACAAACAGATCCATGGGTCCATCAGGAGCAGAGACCAATGTCCATAAATGTGAATATAATCCACACACATGATGAATGTGGAGAGCCCTGGATCCATCTCAGTTATTCATTTATTGAGTTGGGACGTTGCAAATTTATCAACACTGTTTCCTTAAAGGTACACTGTGTAGTTTTTATTAGCGTTGAGACCATATTTTGTAATCTCCGGTTCTGCAGTGGCTTTGTAGAACAATATGTGGTCTTTGACAGTGGTCCCAACTCCTGCTCAAACTCCTTTTTGTCCCTTATCAGCCACTGAGCAAGATGGTGCAAACACAGAGAGTCTTTAACTTAGAAATGTCCAGGAGACATTTCTAAGTCAAATCTTAAGCCTATGACAACAATTCCACAACATGGTGGAGGTAAATATTCTTAAAAAGGTCACATTTGTTATTATTTACATGTTTTTTCATTTGGACTCACTGTAAAAATTACACAGTGTAACTTTAAGCATCAATCCTGTATTTCAGCCGTAGTCCCGAGGCAGGTTTTAAGCATGTATAAGTTTGTGTAAGCCCTCAGTCGTACAGGGATTAGTCAAAGCAAAGGAAGGTTTCTCACCCATCATCTGTACTTCTTAGCAGGTTTTCCCTGCTAAGAAGTTCTAAATAATGGGCCAAAAAATGTGCTCTACTGGAGCTATCCAAAATGGCCGCGAATGGTCCCGCCCACAAGAAAATTGTGAAAAAACGCATCTGCGCATGCTTCAGCCGGCGAGAGCTCCATTCATTTGAACGAGAGACTTCAAAGATTCACAGCAAGTAAACTAGACTGGTCCAGAACACTCAGCATTGACACACATGTGGAACGGAGCTTTTGGCCAAGAGCCAACTTTTGGTCCATCCTGTAAAGACGTTTTTGAGAGGTCTGCTAATGCTATATGTTAGCATTGGCTAATTCTTCTTCTGGGTCCACCCCCATCGGCCCGGGGTGGTATTGCAGCATGTCAGCGCACGTCATTTTGGCCACTTTTGAGCCGGGACCCGCCCACACTGGTTCCAAGGTAACAAATGCCGCAGTTATTTTGCATTTCCACTAGGGTTGGGCTTAGGATCCGGGTACTTTTTTCGTACCATCTCGACAGTGGTTCTGTCGGGGCTGAAGCGACACCATGACGTGACGTCAGCGGCTGCCATTCACTGATTGGTCAACGAGTGTCGTCACTGGAAGCTAAGTCCGACCCTTTGGTAAAAACAACCCAACCGCCATCTTTAAAACCGGCTGCTCTGCCTCAATACGTCCTCCCATGGATCTATTTTAATAACGCCCTCCTCACTCCAGAGAAATGGAATTGCACAGAAAGCCCCAAAAGACCCCGGTCGGTGGACGAGGTCCACACGTTACTCTCTTTAGGCCAAAGAGAGAATTCAAAGGCAGCTCAACGGAGCGAGGTTTTCAGGGAGATGGCTCTGGATTTGTTGATGCTGATGACTGCTGTCGTGTGTGTCCTTGGGCAAGACACTTAACCCTACTTTGCCCAAAGCCCCAACTGAAAGATCTCAGCTCCTGTGGACTCACCACCTGCAGGAGGATCAGTGAGGGGCTGGTGCTCTGTGTCCTGGGTGCAGCTCTGACTGGCACCCCCCTGACCCAGAAATGGATTAAGGGGAAGAAAATGGATGGATAGCTCTGGATTTGTGACTAGTCTGTGGTAATCAGGGAATAACTGTTAGCTACGTATCTCGTTAAAGCTCTCACTTAAATGTATTTACTGTGTAAATGTTTGATTGTCTGTTGTACACCGTGAGCTAGCTACATTTAGCTATCAATAGCAGCTAAGCTAACGTCCTTCCAGTTCTACTGCGCTGTATTTGGTTCTTTCATGTTGTGGCAAGCTGGTCTTGGCCACCATATTTCTGTCCAGTAGAGGGCGCATAGAGACAGTATAAATAGCCTCGAGTCGCCTCTCTTGTTTACCTCTGCACTTCCGTCTCCTGTGGGTCGTTGCGCCAGCCCTTCTCCTGCTCCAGTGCCGCGGTGCGGCATTGTGCCCCGCGAACCCTGCTTCTGTGTAGCCATGCTGTTCTGTCACTTTGGCGTCTGGCCACCCTCGTTGGGGTCCGAGTGTGTCATAGCCGGCTGTGGGTCTGGCCTTTAAACCGTCACCCGTCAAGGGTGTGTGCTCGGCAATTGCTGTATGAAAGTAGGTTCTAGCTGCACACACTAACAGCATTGTGGTTACTCGTAAGTTAACTCTATTTTACCCATAGGCTGGAGGACTGGCCACATCGCGGCCCACCGCTGTTTCTCCTGCTGTCTCTCGTTTCTCTCCCTGTTCTGATTCTTTTTGTGTTCACCTGTGCTCTTGAGTCCATCGTGACTGGAAGATGGGCTCGTGTGAATGTAAATGTGAATCACTATAAATGAACTAAACATAATGTAGAATAATAAATCAGTATACAGACTGTCTGCCTATGCCTCTTAATGATTGAACGAACTTGTGCGCCTTAGAGCGCTTTTATTTTTATTTTATTTTGGGCACTCTGCCCTGGCGTTGCTGGTTTTTCTTTCTTTTATTTAATTGGTCATTATTTTCGGAGCGTGTAGCAGCCTCCACTTTGCCACAATGTGTTTCTGTTTTGTGCTTGTTGTTGTGTGTATATTTGTTTGTTTGAGAATCCCTTCCCACAAGTGAGGAGATTACCAACAAGTGACCGGAGACTTAACTTTCTCCTCATCTGGACCTGGTCTGGACCTGGTCTCAGACAAACGTACTTTGGACTTTGTAAACTGTTGGTTTTGCACTTTACTTTTGTTTTTAATAAATCTGTGATTGTATCAGGACTTTGCAGAAAAGGGTTCAAAAGGTACGATTTCCTCCACATACTTTTACTTCTACTTACAATACATACATTATACAGTGCCTTGCGAAAGTATTCGGCCCCCTTGAACCTTTCAACATTTCGCCACATTTCAGGCTTCAAACATAAAGATATAATATTTTAATTTTTTGTCATGAATCAACAACAAGTGGGACACAATCGTGAAGTGGAACAAACTTTCTTGGATAATTTAAACTTTTTTAACAAATAAAAAACTGAAAAGTGGGGCGTGCAATATTATTCGGCCCCTTTACTTTCAGTGCAGCAAACTCGCTCCAGAAGTTCAGTGAGGATCTTTGAATGATCCAATGTTGTCCTAAATGACTGATGATGATAAATAGAATGCACCTGTGTGTAATCAAGTCTCCGTATAAATGCACCTGCTCTTTGATAGTCTCAGGGTTCTGTTTAAAGCGCAGAGAGAACCATGAAGACAAAGGAACACACCAGGCAGGTCCGAGATACTGTGGTGGAGAAGTTTAAAGCCGGATTTGGATACAAAAAGATTTCCCAAGCTTTAAACATCTCAAGGAGCACTGTGCAAGCAATTATATTGAAATGGAAGGAATATCAGACCACTGCAAATCTACCAAGACCCGGCCGTCCCTCCAAACTTTCATCTCAAACAAGGAGAAGACTGATCAGAGATGCAGCCAAGAGGCCCATGATCACTCTGGATGAACTGCAGATAACTACAGCTGAGGTGGGAGAGTCTGTCCATAGGACAACAATCAGTCGTGCACTGCACAAATCTGGCCTTTATGGAAGAGTGGCAAGAAGAAAGCCATTTCTCAAAGATATCCATAAAAAGTCTTGTTTAAAGTTTGCCACAAGCCCCCTGGGAGACACACCAAACATGTGGAAGAAGGTGCTCTGGTCAGATGAAACCAAAATCGAACTTTTTGGCCACAATGCAAAACGATATGTTTGGCGTAAAAGCAACACAGCTCATCACCTTGAACACACCATCCCCACTGTCAAACATGGTGGTGGCAGCATCATGCTTTGGGCCTGCTTTTCTTCAGCAGGGACAGGGAAGATGGCTAAAATTGATGGGAAGATGGATGGAGCCAAATACAGGACCATTCTGGAAGAAAACCTGTTGGAGTCTGCAAAAGACCTGAAACTGGGACGGAGATTTATCTTCCAACAGGACAATGATCCAAAACATAAAGCCAAATCTACAATGGAATGGTTCACAAATAGACGTATCCAGGTGTTAGAATGGCCAAGTCAAAGTCCAGACCTGAATCCAATCGAGAATCTGTGGAAAGAGCTGAAGACTGCTGTTCACAAACGCTCTCCATCCAACCTCACTGAGCTCGAGCTGTTTTGCAAGGAAGAATGGGCAAGAATTCCAGTCTCTCGATGTGCAAAACTGATAGAGAGGCCGTACCGTACCCTGACTGTAGAAAAGCGGCAAAAGACACGAAAGAATTTAAAACCTCGCATGACTCATTCAATGGATAAATATAAAACAGAAAACAGACGGTCTTTCCAAATCATCATCACCACTGTACTGGGGCTGTAGACCCAGGACTGAGGCTGTAGACCCAGGACTGAGGCTGTAGACCCAGGACTGAGGCTATAGATCCAGGACTGAGGCTGTAGATCCAGGATTGAGGCTGTAGACCCAGGACTGAGGCTGTAGATCCAGGACTGAGGCTCTAGACCCAGGACTGAGGCTGTAGACCCAGGACTGAGGCTGTGGACCCAGGACTGAGGCTGTAGACCCAGGACTGAGGCTGTAGACCCAGGACTGAGGCTGTAGATCCAGGACTGAGGCTGTAGATCCAGGACTGAGGCTGTAGACCCAGGACTGAGGCTGTAGATCCAGGACTGAGGCTGTAGACCCAGGACTGAGGCTGTAGATCCAGGACTGAGGCTGTAGACCCAGGACTGAGGCTGTAGATCCAGGATTGAGGCTGTAGATCCAGGACTGAGGCTGTAGATCCAGGACTGAGACTGTAGACCCAGGGCTGTTACATTATTCTGAAGAATGGCACATGTTCAGTGAAGGGCTAAACCGTGGGATTAAGTCCAGTCTTGTCCAAGCTGTTTCTTCACATCACGTTTGACGGACAGCCACAGGTGTGAGGCCCACAGCGGGGCGGGGCTTACTGATGGATTAACCAATCAGAGCGCATGATATGAAGAGAGGAATCAAAGTCACACAAACAAACAGAGGGTACCACTGCACTGTGGAGGAGAGGAGAGGGAGGGAGAGAAGGGGGGAGAGAGGAGGAGCGGGAGGGAGAGAGGGGGAGAGAGGGAGGGAGAGAGGGTAGGCGAGGGAGGGAGAGAAGGGGAGAAAGAGGGAGAGATGAGGAGCGAGAAGGAGAGAGAGAGCGGGAGATGGAGAGAGGGTGAGGTAAGGAGAGAGAACAGGGAGAGATGAGGAGAGAGTGAGAGAGAGTGAGGAGAGAGAGAGAAAGAAAGAGGGGGAGTGGGACAGGGAGAGGGAGAGGGAGAGAGAAAGGGAGTGGGAGAGAGAGAGAGAGGGAGAGAGAGGAGCAACTCCCGCACTCCCGAACGTATGAAACTAGTAGAACTTCCAGAACCGTCATTTTGACTGCTCCCATTTAAATTAATGACTTTCTTTAAAGTTAGTGAGTTTAACGTCAGCTTTAATCAAATTCACCTCAAATCACTTTTTCATTGATGCGGAAAGCCGTGAATATCACTGAAATACAGGAATGACAGTTTGTGGAAAGGCTAATGTTAGCAATGTTAGCACGTTAACAGTATGTTGCTATGGTTACTAGCACTTGCTCTTCTCCACTTCTCTCCATTTCAAATTAAGGTAGATAATTTAATAATAAAGACATAGAGAATAAAGAAACAGAAACAGTCACAAAGTTATGAAGATCAAAAATGTAGACGAGCTGAGTATTTAAACCTAAAGCCGAGACTAAAAGTCGTCAAATTGACTGCTCTGGGAGTTCTAGTGTTAAAGATAGTCCTAAAACAAGAGGAAGAGAGAGATCGGAAAAATAGACTTATTATGAGGAACACTGTCGAACACGATTTTAAAACACAGGATTTTATCAGAATTCACATCCGTCCAAGAAACAAAGGACAAAGCACTTAGTTTCTGAGCCTCAACAGCTGCTGATCCCCCACAGGTCTGTAGTTCCATTCCCTGGTGTGGTGTGGCGGCAGGAACAGCTGGGATCACACACACACACACACACACACACACACACATACACACACACACCAGCCCACCTGCCCCTGTCCCTAACCCAGGGATCAGGGCAGGAGACTGGGCACAGCTGTCGGAGGAGGCCCCTGGGTGGTGGGGGATGGTGGGACTCAAATACCACTGTTTGACCAATACAGCAAAAAATCACAATTAATTCAAAAGTTTTTAATCCAAACAAACTTTATCAACTTTAAGATTATACCAAAGGAAGTGAAATACAGAACCAGCCTCAAATCTCGGCCCAAAGATTCAAAAAGAGACTGGAAGAACATCATTATTCTTTCTCTCCAAACACGGTGGTGATAAACTACTGTAGCCACAGCTGCCCTGGGGCACACTGACAGAAGCAAGGCAACCAGTCTGTGCCATCGGCCCCTCCCACCACCACCAACCATTCACACACACACCAGACTCATTCTAGGTCGTCCTACGACCTCATGGCTCAAAGGCCAATGCTCTTCCAACTGAGCCACTGTTGCCCTAAGATGCAAAAAATAATTCTGAAAACGTTTGTTTGGGAAGTCAGGGAGCTGGATCAGGAGCTCATGTGAATGGTCATAGGTGCAGGAGACAGCCAGATCCTGTCAGAGGTTTGAAGCTAAGCAGGGCAGGGCCTGGTTAATTCTGGGATGGGAGACCTCTGGGAACAGCAGGTGTCACAGTGGGGCGGCTGCAGCTGTAAAGTGCCAAACTATGGATGTGTTCTTAGGCAAGACACTTCCCCCACATTAGAATGAGTCTGATGTTGGTGGTGGTTGGAGGGGCCGATGGCACAAACTGGTTGCCTTGCTTCTGTCAGTGTGTCCCAGGGCAGCTGTGGCTACAGTGGTAATTTATCACCACCGTGTATGGAGTGAATGAAGGAGAAGAGACATTGACCTCATTTATGAAACGTGCAAAAGAATTACACTTTTCGGCATTAACAGTCTGGACGTGGGCGTACGGTACGAAATATATGCCGACTCTGGAGGTGGTGTACATTTTACACCCATCTCAACCTTCATCTCAACACAATGCAGAGTGTGAAGAGAATCGGTCCGAGTACCGATCCCTGCAGCACACCCAATTCCACTCCAACCATGACAGTCTGCACAGAGTCTTGGCACAGTTTCCAGTTGACATCATTCACTGTTACGTGCTGTGTGTGTGTGTGTGTCTGTCAGGTGCTCTGTGTGTGTGTGTCTGTCAGGTGCTCTGTGTGTGTGTGTGTGTTAGGTGCTGTGTGTGTGTGTGTTAAGCCTGGTTCACACGGCAGGATATTTAGGCCGATTTAGACCCGATTTACCCCTTACGACAATCTTAAGAAACGCTCCGATTTCCGTAACAAAATCTTACAGATTATCCTGCCGTGTGTGGTGTGTTAAGACTGCACTCGTCGCTCGGAAGGACATCGGGACTGCTCCCGATCTCAAATCGGGGATATCCAACATGTTGGATTGTTTTGGCCCGATTTCTCTTCGTGTGTGGTGTCCCCCGAGGACAGACGTGCGCGTTGCCATGACTGCGGCGTGTAGCCAATCAGAAGACGAGACGAGGCGGTGAGGAAACGCCTCCACATCACGATGTAGCAAGTATAGTCCATGCTCGTGTTGTCTACACTTCTTTGACCATCGCCTTTTCTTTTGATTACGTCTTTTCTCCGATAAAAACAAACTATCGCCAATGCATCCTCTTCGTCCGCCATGTGTGTTTACTCTGAAGTCACGCTTGATCTCGCGAGACCTGAGATTTCCGTCTGATCTGTGAATACTCGGTGGGGGGGGGGGGGGTTCGTGTGTGGTTTGCGTGATTTTTGCCGTGTGGCTGCGCACCACACACTGTACGACCAAAGTGGTTAGACCCGTGATTTTTTATCTCCCTGTGTGGGGTCTCACACAGAGAAAAATCGGCCGACAATTTTAATTTAATTTTAAATCGTCTCGTGTGAACCAGGCTTTAGGTTCTGTGTGTGGGTTCTAGCAGCAAGCCTCTAATTAAAAGGCCTCTCCTGTTGCAGGGGGCGGAGTCTGTCATGGGGGCGGAGTTATGTGTGTGGATCTGAGCGACGCTGCTGCTGGAAATAAAGAGGTAAAACGTCAGATTCAATTTCTTTTTACAGATAATGTGACATCACAATCTGTGGCCTTGGGTCATTTAGTGCGACATGAGTTTAAGAATATTAAATTTGAATAAATGAGGTTAAAACATAATTACAGAAGACTAACTTTACCACAGAAAGACTGAAGAGGTCAGTGATTGAGTAAATATGATAATTACTGTTGCAGAGCAAGAGTTTGATCTGCTCAGCGGGCGCAGACTGGACTCTGAAGTGGAAGTTGTATGTATGTATACATACATATATATATATATATATATATATATATATATATATATATATATATATATATATATATATATATATATATATATATATATATATATATATATATATATATATATATATATATATATATATATATACTGTATATATATACAATACACAATACAATACAATACAATTTATTCTTGTATAGCCCTAGGTCACAACAGAAGTCATCTCAGAGGACTTAACAAAACCATTGAAATCACCAACACAGGTCAGAGAATCAACAGTTAAAACACATGAAGAATATAAAGCACACACAGAAGAAACACATGTTGTAGAATGCTAAAGTGTCCTGATCGTCACCAATCCTTGTGTATATGTATGTATATATACAGATATATATATATATATATATACATATATATATACTGTATATATATGTATGTATATATATATATATATA
The DNA here is from genome assembly GCA_964034765.1 of Knipowitschia caucasica. NCBI lineage: Eukaryota > Metazoa > Chordata > Actinopteri > Gobiiformes > Gobiidae > Knipowitschia > Knipowitschia caucasica. The sequence continues at coordinate 34,399,850 of OZ035834.1, read as the reverse complement.
CATATACATATATAGGGGGCGACAGTAGCTCAGTTGGTAGAGCATTGGCCTTTGGGCCTGAAGGTTGTGAGTTTGATTCCCACCATGGGACCTACTCCAACTGCTCCCACTGATGACTGCTGTCGTTGTGTCCTTGGGCAAGACACTTAGCCCCCCGCTGAAAGATCAAGGCTGTTTCACAATTGACGGAGCAGCCATCTTCCTGTGGACTCACCCCCTGCAGAAGATCAGCGAGGGACTGGTGCTATGAGCATTGGGAGGCAGCTCACATTGCCACCCCCCCGACCCAGAAATGGACAAAGGGGTTGAAAATGAAATATATACATATATATATATATATATATATATATGTATGTATGTATGTATGTATGTATGTATGTGTATATATATATATATATATATATATGCTACTGTGGCATATATATGCTGCCACTATACAGTATATGGGCGGCACGGTGGCTGAGTGGATAGCACTCTCGCCTCTCAGCAAGAAGGTCCTGGGTTCGAATCCCGGTCGGACCAGGGCCTTTCTGAGTGGAGTTTGCATGTTCTCCCCGTGTCTGCGTAGGTTTCCTCCGGGTACTCCGGTTTCCCCTACCACTAAAAATATGTACAATAGTTCTGGCATGTGCCTCCTGTACTGGCGACCCTGCTCCCATCTCTGTGTGGAGTGAGAGGACAAGTGCCCAAAAAATAAACAATTGTAAACCGCTTTGAGACTCAGATCTGCAGTGAAAAGGCGGTATATAAATAAAGATTACTTACTACTACTTACAATCATCTCCTCTTTCACCTCCATCACCTCCTCTTTCACCTCCATCACCTCCTCTTTCACCTCCATCATCTCCTCTTTCACCTCCATCATCTCCTCTTTCACCTCCATCATCTCCTCTTTCACCTCCATCACCTCCTCTTTCACCTCCATCACCTCCTCTTTCACCTCCATCATCTCCTCTTTCACCTCCATCATCTCCTCTTTCACCTCCATCACCTCCTCTTTCACCTCCATCACCTCCTCTTTCACCTCCATCACCTCCTCTTTCACCTCCATCACCTCCTCTTTCACCTCCATCATCTCTTTCCTCCATTTTCACCTCCACCCTCCTCTTTCACCTCACATCTCCTCTTTCACCTCCATCATCTCCTCTTTCACCTCCATCACCTCCTCTTTCACCTCACCTCATCACCTCCATCTCCCTCTTTCACCTCCATCATCTCCTCTTTCACCTCCATCCTCCATCATCCTCCTCTTTCACCTCCATCACCTCCTCTTTCACCTCCATCATCTCCTCTTTCACCTCCTCACCTTCTCTTTCACCTCCATCACTCATCCTCCTTTCACCTCCATCATCTCCTCTTTCACCTCATCCATCACCTCCTTTCCTTTCCACCTCCATTCACCTCTCTCTCTTCACCTCCATCATCTCCTCACACCCCCACCACCCACACCCCACACCCCCCACCACACCCCACCACACACCCCACACCACCCCACCACCCCACTCAACCACCCCCACACACCCCCCACCCACCCACACCCCACACCACCCACAACACCCCCACCCACCCACCACCCCCAACCCCACCAACCCACCCACCACCCACAACCCCACCAACCACCACCCCAACAACCACCACCCCACCCACACCACCCAACCCCCCCACCCACAACCCACCCCCACCACACCCCCCCACCCACCACCCCCCACCCAACCCCACCACCCCACCACCCACCCCAACCACCCCCACCAACACCCCACACCCCACCACACCCCACCCAACACCCCACCACCCCACACCCCAACCACCCACCCACACACCCCACCCACCCCACCCACCCACCAAACCCCCCACCCCACCCACACCCAACCCCACCCACCCCCCACACCACACCCCCACCCACACCCCACCACCCCACCACCACACCCCACCCACCACCACACCCCCCACCCCCAACACACACCCCACCCCACCCACCCACACCCACACCCCACCACACCCACCCCACCCCACCACCACCCCACCCCCACCCACACCACACCCCCCACCCCACAACCAACACCCCACCACCCACCACCACCACCCACCCCCCACACACCCACACCCCACCACCCCACCCCACACACCCCACCACCACACCCACACCCACCCCCACCCACCACAACCCCCACCCACCCACCACACACCCCCACCCACCCCCACACACCCCCCCACCACCCCACCCCCCAACCACCCCCCACCACCCCACCACCCACCCCCCACCAACCCACACCCCACCCCCACACCCACCACCCCACACCCACCCCCCCCACACACCCACCACAACCCCACCACCCCCACCCCACCCCACCCCCCAACACCCACCAACCCCACACACCCACCCCCACCACCCCACCCACCCCACCCCCAACCCCACCAACCACCCCCACCACCCACCCCACACCACCCCACACCCCACCACCACCCACAACCCCACCCACCCCCACACCCCACCCCACCCCCACACCCCACACCCACCCCCCACCACACCCCCACCACCCACACCCCACCCCACCCCACCCAACACCCCACCACCCACACCACCCCCCACCACACCCCACAACCACCCCCCACCAACCCCCCCACCCCACACCACCCCACAACCCACACAACCACCCCCACCCCCCAACCCACCTACACCCACCCCACCAACCACACCCCCCCCCTCACCTCCATCACCTCCTCACCACCAATCCACACCTTCACCCACAATCCTCACCCCCACACCCCACCCCACACCACAACCCCCACCCCACCACCAATCTCTCCTCTACTCCTACCTCCCTCACCATCCTCTCCCACCCCACCTTCCACCCACCACCCCATCCCTCTTTCACCCACCATCACCACCTCCTCTTTCACCTCCCATCACTCCTCTTGTCACCTCCATCACCTCCTCTTTCACCTCCATCTACCTCCTCCCTCCCTGTCTCTCTTTCACCTCATCCTCCTCTTTCACCTCCATCTTCCTCTCCTTCCTTTCACCTCCATACCTCCTCTTTCACCTCCATTACCTCCTCTTCACCTCCATCACCTCCTCTTTCACCACCATCCTCCTTTCACCTCCATCATCTCCTCTTTCACCTCCATCATTCCCTCTTTCACCTACCATCACTCCTCTTTCACCTCCATCACCCTCTTTCACCTCCACATCCTCCTCCATCATCTCCTCACCTCCATCATCTTTCACCTCCATCACTCCTCTTTCACCTCTTATCACCTCCTCTTTCACCTCCATCATCTCCTCTTTCACCTCCTCATCTCCTCTTTCACCTCCATCATCCTCTTTCACCTCCGCTATCTCCTCTTTCACCTCCATCACCTCCTCTTTCACCTCCATCATCTCCTCTTTCACCTCCGCTATCTCCTCTTTCACCTCCATCATCTCCTCTTTCACCTCCATCATCTCCTCTTTCACCTCCATCTTCTCCTCTTTCACCTCCATCATCTCCTCTTTCACCTCCATCATCTCCTCTTTCACCTCCATCACCTCCTCTTTCACCTCCATCACCTCCTCTTTCACCTCCATCATCTCCTCTTTCACCTCCATCATCTCCTCTTTCACCTCCGCTATCTCATCCATCACCTCCTCTTTCACCTCCATCACCTCCTCTTTCACCTCCATCATCTCCTCTTTCACCTCCATCATCTCCTCTTTCACCTCCATCACCTCCTCAGTCACCTCCATCATCCCCTCCATCACCTTCTCTTTCTCCTCCTCTTTCACCTCCATCCCCTCCTCCAAAACCTCCTCTTTCACCTCCTTCACCTCCTCCTCACATACTGACACAGAGACCATGGAGACAGGTGCAGTAACAATTGTTGGGCCTCTGAGTACAAATGAAATGAGCTCCACTGAACAGTTCTCTAAACTCTGCTAAATGTGGATCACTGTCACATGGAAGAAGTCTCCCCCTCGTCTCCCCCTCGTCTCCCCCTCGTCTCCCCCTCGTCTCCCCCTCGTCTCCCCCGCTCCTCCTCCCCCTCCTCACCCTCGCGCAGGCTTCAGCTGTTAGCTCGCATCGATCGGCTCCGCACCAGTCCACAGGGAGCGCAGCTACACATCGGATTCCAATTCAACACTTCCTCCAAAGCGTGGCCCCTCTCTGGGTAATCTGCAGCTGGATAGAATAGGAGGAGGAGGTCTGAGAGAGGAGGGAGGAGGAGGTCTGAGAGAGGAGGGAGGAGGAGGTCTGAGAGAGGAGGGTTGAGGAGGTTCGATAGAGGAGGGAGGAGGTCAGAGAGGGGAGAGGGAGGAGGAGGTCTGAGAGGGGTGGGACCTCCCTGATGACCTCCTTCATCACCTCTGTGCCTCTCTCTGGTCCCTCTTTCCTCTCTCTCTCTCTCTGGTCTCTCTCTCTCTCTCTCTCTCTGGTCTTTCTCTGGTCTCTCTCTCTCTCTTTTCTCTCTCTCTCTCTCTGGTCTCTCTCTGGTCTTTCTCTGGTCTCTCTCTCTCTCTCTTTTCTCTCTCTCTCTCTCTCTCTGGTCTCTCTCTTTCTCTCTCTGGTCTCTCTCTCTCTCTTTCTGGTCTCTCTCTCTCTCTCTGGTCTCTCTCTCTCTCTCTCTCTCATTAACATCTCAGGACTGTGGTTATCCAGTTCTCTATGGACCAATGCCTCCTGTGTGTTTGTAAAGTCCACAAGTACATTAAAATGAATTTAATCTGGTAATTTTTTCGCAGCTTTTTTTGAAGCTTGTTGTTACTGTCGGCTTCAGTTCCAGTCCCTTCTCCACAGAGTCTGAGTGGACCCCTCTGGAGGCAGGTTTGGGACCCCGTGGCTCTCTCCTCCTCTGACCGCAGAACAAACATCTTCAATATCAATATCTGCTGCAGAGAAATGAAGGCTCCGCAGACGTTCCGGTGAAATTGAAAAGTCATAATAAGATTAGAGGCGCGTGTCGTATTAGTTAAACAAATGTTGCTGGTACCTGTGTGCTGTAATTGGACGTGTATTGGAAGTGTCATGGAGGGGCCCGCTCCCATCCATCTGCACTGCCTCAATCAGCAGCAGCAGCAGCAGCAGCAGCAGCAGCAGCATGACGTTGGGAAGAGATTGGTAAGAACTCTTCCCAACTTCTCTCTCTCTCTGGTCTCTCTCTCTGGTCTCTCTCTGGTCTCTCTCTGGTCTCTCTCTGGTCTCTCTCTGGTCTCTCTCTCTGGTCTCTCTCTCTGGTCTCTCTCTCTCTGGTCTCTCTCTCTGGTCTCTCTCTGGTCTCTCTCTGGTCTCTCTCTGGTCTCTCTCTCTGGTCTCTCTCTCTGGTCTCTCTCTGGTCTCTCTCTGGTCTCTCTCTGGTCTCTCTCTGGTCTCTCTCTGGTCTCTCTCTGGTCTCTCTCTCTGGTCTCTCTCTGGTCTCTCTCTGGTCTCTCTCTGGTCTCTCTGGTCTCTCTCTCTGGTCTCTCTCTCTCTGGTCTCTCGTTGGTCTCTCTCTGGTCTCTCTCTCTGGTCTCTCTCTCTGGTCTCTCTCTGGTCTCTCTCTCTGGTCTCTCTCTCTCTCTCTCTCTGGTCTCTCTCTTTCTCTCTCTGGTCTCTCTCTCTCTCTTTCTGGTCTCTCTCTCTCTCTTTCTGGTCTCTCTCTTTCTCTTTCTGGTCTCTCTCTCTCTCTCTCTCTGGTCTCTCAAATATTCTGATTGTGTGTTTCTGGCGGTGGCAGACGATGGAGACTTTCTAACCCCTTCAGCGCTCGGGCTTCCATGTGTTTAGTTCAATCATGTTCAATGAGAGAAGGAAAGAGATCCGGTTTGGACTCCTGCTTTGTACACACACTCCATCAACCACAGCCTTTGCCCTCCCTCTCCCCTCCCTCTCTCCCCCCCCCCCCCTCCCCTCCCCCCCCCCCCCCCCCCCCCCCTGTCCTCCCCCCTCCTCCCCCATTCCCTGTGGCCGAGGTGTCAGCCCGTCACGTAGCAGTCGATTCCGTCAGATGCCATCTCATTACGCTAGCTTAGCTCAAGGTTAGCGGCGCACTGCTAGCCTCGGCACATAATCGATGCGCGAGAGGGACAAGGCGAGGCGCTAAAGGCCACGCTCTCTGAGGTCTCACCGCCTCATGTGACAGGAGCACAGGGACTGGCCTCCTGCTGGGACTCTGAGGAGCACAGGGACTGGCCTCCTGCTGGGACTCTGAGGAGCACAGGGACTGGCCTCCTGCTGGGACTCTGAGGAGCACAGGGACTGGCCTCCTGCTGGGACTCTGAGGAGCACAGGGACTGGCCTCCTGCTGGGACTCTGAGGAGCACAGGGACTGGCCTCCTGCTGGGACTCTGAGGAGCACAGGGACTGGCCTCCTGCTGGGACTCTGAGGAGCACAGGGACTGGCCTCCTGCTGGGACTCTGAGGAGCACAGGGACTGGCCTCCTGCTGGGACTCTGAGGAGCACAGGGACTGGCCTCCTGCTGGGACTCTGAGGAGCACAGGGACTGGCCTCCTGCTGGGACTCTGAGGAGCACAGGGACTGGCCTCCTGCTGGTCCCAGAGTCAGAACTAAACATGAGGAGGCAGCGTTTCAGATTCATGCAGCTAAAATCTGGAACAGTCTCCCTGAAAATGTGAGACAGGCTTCTTCTCTGACAATGTGTAAATCCAGGTTTGTATCTCACTCTTTTTAATGTACTGTGATTAATTATCATTTGAATGCCTTGTGTTTTAATATTTGTTTTCTGGTTTTCCTCGGCACTTTGAGGAGTCGCCGTGTGTGTAAACTGTGCTAATCTTACTTTTCTTCTAAACTTCATCTGTGGCTCTCTGTGACATTTCTAACCCACTCGGCTGACATTGGGTTTGCAGAGCGGCAGATGGACACATTAACATATTGATTGGATTATTTCTAATGGAAGAAGAATTCTGCAAATAGTGCGCGGCGGCGGCGGCAGCTAGCGCGGCGTTAGCTAGCGTGGTGTGTCTTTGGTTTTGTTTATTGAGATAATGGAGGAACTTTGCAGAATAAACACGGATCCAGCCTCATCAGAGACTGAGCAAACACACGGCTGCACAGATCCAGCAGAGCACAGGGATCAGCAGAGCACAGGGACTAGCAGAGCACAGGGATCAGCAGAGCACAGGGACTAGCAGAGCACAGGGATCAGCAGAGCACAGGGACCAGCAGAGCACAGGGACCAGCAGAGCACAGGGATCAGCAGAGCACAGGGACTAGCAGAGCACAGGGATCAGCAGAGCACAGGGACCAGCAGAGCACAGGGACCAGCAGAGCACAGGGACCAGCAGAGCACAGGGACTAGCAGAGCACAGGGATCAGCAGAGCACAGGGACCAGCAGAGCACAGGGACTAGCAGAGCTAGTGGAAATTATGAGGAGACGCAAGTAAGTATTTAGAAATCCTCTCTCTGGTCTCTCTCTGGTCTCTCTCTGGTCTCTCTGGTCTCTCTCTGGTCTCTCTCTGGTCTCTCTCTGGTCTCTCTGGTCTCTCTCTGGTCTCTCTGGTCTCTCTCTGGTCTCTCTGGTCTCTCTCTGATCTCTCTCTGGTCTCTCTGGTCTCTCTCTGATCTCTCTTTGGTCTCCTTCTGGTCTTTCTATATAGTCTCTCTCTGGTCTCCTTCTGGTCCTTTTTCTAGTTTCTCTGTGGTCCCTCTCTCCGATCACAACCTTGACATTATTATCAAAGTATCTGGGTCAGCATGGTCTGATTTCTGTTTTGTAAATAAGTGTCATTTGCGCGATATATTATGAACATAAATGTGTTAAAGAGTTATTTTAATAATAATAATAACAATAATAATAATATTATTATTATTATTATAATTCTAGTAGATTCTACAGTGTGTGTAGCTGCTGTTTTAGTAAATTACACTTTCTCCTGCGTCTAATTAAATCAGAGAGTAACGAGCAATTTTCTCCATTTGAATAATTGATAAGGTCCATGTGCTGTCAGCAGAACCCTCCGAATCCGAGAATCCAAGGCACTGACAGACTCACAGAACTATCCAGGCCCTTCAGAGGCCTGAGGCTTCCACCTGCAGGTGGCACCACATGTTGAACATCTATCCGACAATTTTCTTCCCCTTAATCCATTTCTGGGTCGGGGGTGGCAGTCAGAGCACCAGCCCCTCTCTGATCCTCCTGCAGGTGGTGAGTCCACAGGAGCTGAGATCTTTCCTCAGAACACAACGACAGCAGACTACAGTGGGAGTCGTGATGTAGGTCTCATGGTGGGCTCGAACCCACAACCTTCAGGCCCAAAGGCCAATTCTCTACCAACTGAGCTACTGTCGCCCACACATGTTGTACGTGTCAACAGAAAAAGTCTTGGAAAAGTAAAGGAGCTAAAGGAGTAGGGGGAGGAGGAAGCGCTGGAGGAAGAGCAGGAGGAGCTGGAGGAGGAGGAGCAGGAGGAGGAGGAGCAGGAGGAGGAAGCGCTGGAGGAGGAGCAGGAGGAGCTGGAGGAGGAGGAGCAGGAGGAGGAAGCGCTGGAGGAGGAGCAGGAGGAGGAGCAGGAGGAGGAGCAGGAGGAGGAAGCGCTGGAGGAGGAGCAGGAGGAGCTGGAGGAGGAGGAGCAGGAGGAGGAAGCGCTGGAGGAGGAAGCGCTGGAGGAGGAGCTGGAGGAAGAGCAGGAGGAGGAAGTGATGGAGGAGGAGCAGGGGGAGGTGTATGGAAGATTTTATGTGTCATCAGATTTTGAATTTTTTTTAGCTTGAATTTTTCCGTTTGAAATTTGTAACCCTGAAAAAGCAAGTTTGAATATTTTTATCTTTACTTTTCAGTCACTAAAAATTCAGTTAACAAATTTAAATGTGATTAAAATTTCAAAATGACATATTCACCCTCAAAATATTCAAATTTTTTTTTTTTTCAATGTAAAAAAAACAGACGGATTATTTGTCCCATCAGAAATTGAATTTTAAATGGACCTGAATTCATCTATTTGAATGTTTTTAACATCTGGAATATTTTTTTCTGTGAATTCTAGTCACTGATTATCGATTTCATAATGTCAAATTCAACAGTCAAAATTCAACAAGAAAAAATTCAATGGTGAAAAATGTACATGACACAGGCGGTGTTCTGACGAGTTGTGTGCTCTGTCAGTTGCTCTGTCAGTTGGTCTGTCAGTTGGTCTGTCAGTTGCTCTGTCAGTTGCTCTGTCAGTTGCTCTGTCAGTTGCTCTGTCAGTTGCTCTGTCAGTTGCTCTGTCAGTTGGTCTGTCAGTTGCTCTGTCAGTTGCTCTGTCAGTTGCTCTGTCAGTTGCTCTGTCAGTTGGTCTGTCAGTTGCTCTGTCAGTTGGTCTGTCAGTTGCTCTGTCAGTTGGTCTGTCAGTTGCTCTGTCAGTTGGTCTGTCAGTTGCTCTGTCAGTTGCTCTGTCAGTTGCTCTGTCAGTTGCTCTGTCAGTTGCTCTGTCAGTTGCTCTGTCAGTTGCTCTGTCAGTTGCTCTGTCAGTTGCTCTGTCAGTTGCTCTGTCAGTTGGTCTGTCAGTTGCTCTGTCAGTTGCTCTGTCAGTTGCTCTGTCAGTTGGTCTGTCAGTTGGTCTGTCAGTTGGTCTGTCAGTTGCTCTGTCAGTTGGTCTGTCAGTTGGTCTGTCAGTTGGTCTGTCAGTTGCTCTGTCAGTTGCTCTGTCAGTTGCTCTGTCAGTTGCTCTGTCAGTTGGTCTGTCAGTTGGTCTGTCAGTTGCTCTGTCAGTTGCTCTGTCAGTTGGTCTGTCAGTTGGTCTGCGCATGCGTCATTTTACTGAGGTAAAGACAGGCGCTAGCTTTCAGCAGGTCCATCGGTTGATAACATGAATCTAACAGGTTGATATGGGATTTCTAATGAATGGATTGTAATGAAACCAAGGCGAATAACAAGATGATACTACATTAATTTGATGAGTTAGTCTTTTTGGGTAAATGTGTTCGTTTCAAATAATTATAGCTGTATATTCCTGTTTATTTATTTAGGCTGTGTGTGTTTGTTTGTGTTCATGAAAACCATCACATTTGAACATTTATAGCAACAAAGGACAGTGTTATTGTTGGTAACGTTACACAGTATTTGGGTCTAGTTTCCCGTGTAGCAGTTTCCACAGGGCTCACTCGTGTTACTTGAAAAAGAGTTCCATGTAAAGGAATTAACAAAAAACATGTATTCCACAGCTTGAACTCTTGTACACTAAATGATATTTGCTGAGTTGTCTCTGAAATAAAGTAACAACGGTAAGAACACCGTATGGCTGCATATTTCTTGAGCTGTGAAAAGTTACGTGCTCTTTCGGCTCCACTCGCTCCGTAAACAAAGCGAAATTCTCTCTCTCTCTCTCTCTCTCTCTCTCTCTCTCTCTCTCTTAGAGAGAGAGAGAGTAAATATTCTAAGTTAACAAAATCTCCATTAGTTCTAAAGGGTCTAATGTAGATAACGAGAGATTCCAACGTCAGTGAAGAGAAAACAGAGCAACTGACAGAGCACATAACTCGTCAGAACACCGGATGTGTCGTGTGCATTTTTCACCATTGAATTTTTTCTCGTTGAATTTTGACTTTTGAATTTAACATTATGAAATTGATAATCAGTGACTGAAATTCACAGAAAAAAACATTCAAATAGATGAATTCAGGTCCATTTAAAATTCAATTTCTGATGGGACAAATAATCCGTCTTTTTTTTTTTTCATTAAAAAAAATTTTTTTGAATATTTTGAGGGTGAATTTGTCATTTTGAAATTTTAATCACATTGAAATTTGTAAACTGAATTTTTAGTGACTGAAATGTAAAGATAAAAATATTCAAACTTGCTTTTTCAGAGTTAAAAATTTCAAACTGAAGAATTCAAGCAAAAAAAAATTCAAAATCTGATGACACAAAAAATCTTCCATAGAGGTGGAACTGGAGGAGGAGTTGGAGAAGGCTCAATTCAATGTATCCTTGCATGACCCTAAACCTCAACAGCAGTTTAGACTTTAGTTGTGGATTCGCCGACACAGATCAGAAAATCAAACAGTTGAAACACAGGAAGTGCGATGATCACAAACACATAAAGGGGAAAGGACAAGGTCCATAAATGTTATATATTTCATCAACCACTTATTTAGCAGTTAAAGGAACAGGCCACTCTTTTTACATACTGACACATGTTCTTACCTTAGACTAGTGTCCGTGTGCTCTGTCATGCAAACGCAGCACAGCAGCCTCTTCCACAGACTGTATAGTTCCAAATCAGCTCCCGTTAGAAGCTACCAAACTCTTCCACGTGTTCCCTATTTAAATACAGTTATGTGACGTGTTACTCTACAAAGTATAGTAACACAGAAATGTAACATGTCCATTTTCTCAGCGGATAAAAAGAGGAACTATATTGTGAGGCGTAATAATACGAGGAGCACTACGTCCGCGCACTAACTCCTAAAGACTTCTCTCCCGCTCACGCTGCTTCTATTGACGGAAGTGAGCGGGAGAGAGCGCACGGACAAAGACCAGACAGGTACATATCAACTAGTCTAAGGCAAGGTAAGAACATATGTCAGTATCAGAGGGGGCGGGTCCCGGCACAAAAGTGGCCAAAATGATGTGCGCTGACAAGCTGCAATACCACCCCGGGCCGATGGGGGTGGACCCAGAATAAGAATTAGCTAATGCTAACATATAGCATCTTCTTACCTCTCGAAAACGTCTTTACAGGATGGACAAAAAGTTGGCTCTTGGCCCAAAGCTCAGTTCCACATGTGTGTCAAAGCTGAGGGGGTGGATTTTTTTGCTGTGAATTTTTGAAGTCTCTCGTTCAAATGAATGGGTCTCTCGCCGGCTGACGCATGCGCAGATGCGTTTTTTCACAATTTTCTTGTGGGCGGGACCACTCGCGGCCATTTTGCATAGCTTCAGTATGGGCGGCACGGTGGCTGAGTGGATAGCACTCTCGCCTCTCAGCAAGAAGGTCCTGGGTTCGAATCCCGGCCGGACCAGGGCCTTTCTGAGTGGAGTTTGCATGTTCTCCCCGTGTCTGCGTAGGTTTCCTCCGGGTACTCCGGTTTCCCCTACCACTAAAAATATGTCCAATAGTTCAGGCATGTGCCTCCTGTACTGGCCCCGCTCCCATCTCTGTGTGGAGTGAGAGACAAATGCCCAAAATTAACAATTGTAAACCGCTTTGAGACTCAGATCTGCAGTGAAAAGGCGGTATATAAATAATAACTTACTTACTTACTACTTACTTACTTACTTCAGTAGAGCACATTTTTTGGCCCATTAGTTAGAACGGCAGAGATAGGCGTGACTCTGTCCGTTGATACAGTCTATGGTCACAATGTAAAAACGGTGGCCTATTCCTTTAATGACTAAATGTAAAATGTTACTGAACATTTCCTGCAGATGTGAATAATCCTCCAGGACACCTTAGAAATCAAATCTTTCTGCATTTGTTCATTTTCCATTAGCAGATTAGAAAATAAATCCTACACAAGAGTTATTGGTAAAAAATGCTAATGCTAATCTGCTAATGTGGCTAACCTCATCGCACAGCGGTCGTCAACGTCTCACAGGACGCCGAGCAAAATGAATGAGTGAGTTTCAGGCGCTGCGGCTGCTGCGGCTGCTGCGGCGGCACCAATCTCTCCACCGCCGTCTTTGCACAAGAGAAACCAGTGTGTGTTCAGTGAAATAGGAGCAGCTCTGTTTGTTTCAGATCAGATCAGTCTTTCAGAGATGTGCTGCGACTTAAAACACAGAAGGATCTGAGTCGATGAAGAGTAGTTCACTTCATTTCAGTGGATTTATCCAAACATATCTTTTTAACTCCTGCAGCTGAAGATATTTAAGATAATATTCGTAGTTATTCATATTTTTCTCTTGTTTCAAAAAATCTTAACAGGTGCAAACATCCTGATCCACTGGAGATCATTTTGCCTCAAACATTTCCTCCAACAGCAAATACTTTCCCTGTTATTTTGGAGCCACTTTTTGCAGTGCAGGCTCTGTTCTGTATTAAAGCTTGTACACAATAGTATTTGGTGCAACGTGAAAAGCATGTAGCAGAACTACGCCAACGCCAAACTGAAAATAAGTAATATAAAGCACAATTAGAAACACAAAACGCTAGAATAATGCATTTAAACTTTCTACACATTCAGGGTGTCACGATTCTCCAGATCCTCAGTTCAAGTTTCTTCAGGTTATGACTGAATTCACAGGAAATGGGCGGAGTCTGCTCCTCTCTGTCCGAACCAGAGGCCCTTTCTGGACGGTCAGCACTAGATCATACACGGAATCGGGACGGAAGCGGACGTAAATACAACAAACTACCTATTCATGCCTAAACTTAACCAGCCATTCCCATAGAATAACCCCAACCCACCCTTAACCCTAAACTTAACCATCTTACTCAGACCCACCTTAACCCTAACCTTAACCATCTTACTCAGACCCACCTTAACCCTAACCTTAACCATCTTACTCAGACCACCTTAACCCTAACCTTAACCATCTTAATCAGACCACCTTAACCCTAACCTTAACCATCTTAATCAGACCACCTTAACCCTAACCTTAACCATCTTAATCAGACCACCTTAACCCTAACCTTAACCATCTTAATCAGACCACCTTAACCCTAACCTTAACCATCTTAATCAGACCACCTTAACCCTAACCTTAACCATCTTAATCAGACCACCTTAACCCTAACCTTAACCATCTTATTCAGACCACCTTAACCCTAACCTTAACCATCTTACTTAGACCACCTTAACCCTAACCTTAACCATCTTAATCAGACCACCTTAACCTTAACCTTAACCATCTTACTCAGACCACCTTAACCCTAACCTTAACCATCTTACTCAGACCACCTTAACCCTAACCTTACCATCTTACTCAGACCACCTTAACCCTCACCTTAACCATCTTACTCAGACCACCTTAACCCTAACCTTAACCATCTTACTCAGACCACCTTAACCCTAACCTTAACCATCTTACTCAGACCACCTTAACCCTAACCTTAACCATCTTACTCAGACCACCTTAACCCTAACCTTACCATCTTACTCAGACCACCTTAACCCTCACCTTAACCATCTTACTCAGACCACCTTAACCCTAACCTTAACCATCTTACTCAGACCACCTTAACCCTAACCTTAACCATCTTAATCAGACCACCTTAACCCTAACCTTAACCATCTTACTCAGACGCCTAAAACTTAACCAGTCACCACCTAAGGACTTATTAGTCTAAAACTAATTCGAAAGTAGGATTGTTACTTTCTGTTTCGTCCCGATTCCGTTTATGATCTAGTGCCGACCCTTTCTGGACTGGTTTGGACTCTGTTAACATGTGGACTTGCGTATCTCAATTAACGTTGCAGGAAACAGAAAACAAAAACAAAGGTTCCTATCTGAGGATTTTTAGGATAAAATAGCAGTAAACTCACAAATAAGTAAGTTTATTTAAATAGTGCCTTTCACAGACCAGAGTCAAAGCAGTTTACAATTGTGGGCATTTGGCCTAGCGTACATCGCCAGAGTAACTGGAGACAACTGGTTGAAGGCGGCTTTTGGCGACTGAGAGTAGATGATGGAGATGATCAGTAGAAATCGGTCGATGTGAGCGCTCTTACAACTGGAGATAAACAGTCAATCTCCGGATTCAGTCAGTTGCCCGTGTTCTACTTTTCTGCAACTAGTTGTCCTCAGATCCGGAGATATCACCTATGTGCGCGCTCCAACAACATGTGTATATTGTGTGTATTGCGCCCTCTACAGTTTATCTGAGAAAACACACTGTAGTTGAGGCCAGCGCTGTTATTCCCCAGACTGACCTGATACAGGAGTCGCCCGTTTTCACCAGATTGTCGATATGTGCAGCAACTCATATGCGACGGATATAATCAGTTGCCAGTCCGATGTACGTTAGGTATTAGTCTCTCACTCCACACAGAGATGGGGGCGGGGTCAGTACAGGAGGCACATGCCAGACCTATTGTACATGTTTTTAGTGGAAGGGGAAACCGGAGCATTCAGAGGAAACCTACGCAGACATGGGGAGAACATGCAAACTCCACTCAGAAAGGCCTCGTTCCCACTGGGATTTGAACCCAGGACCTTAGCTGTGAAGCGAGAGTGCAAACTCAGCTACCGTGCCCCCCCACTCAAATCCGATAATTCTAAAATACACAAATCAAAGTTGTGACGGTAAAACAGGGCTCTGCTCCAGCTTCTACGATCATCTCCCGGAACATGAGGTCGGTCTTCATCAAAAGAAGGAGGGGCCGGGTTTCTCTGGGCTCCTCACTCCCCGATGGTTCGACTCCAAGAGCAGCTAATGGAAAGGGTTTAGTCTGTCCCTAATATCCAGGATGTATGAATGTGATGCAGAGTCGGGCCGTGCCGGGAAAAACAGCAACCAGCTCATCTTTGTGAGGAAGACTCTGTAATTGACAAGGCTTTTACTGGTTCAAAGAGACGTTTGGGAGCAACTCTGCCCAGAGACAGAAGATGCTCATTTTCACACACATCTCACAGGCTTTTACTTATCTCTGCAGCGCCCACACACACTTACAGACACACACACGCACACACGCACACACACACTGTCCATCCTGCATAATGGCTGTGTGCCCGGCCAATAAAGGAGCCTCAGTCTTCATAACCACTTTAGCCTTGGACAGTGCCATCACCGCAAAGGACGAAGACTGCACACACACACACACACACACACACACACACACACACACACACACACACACACACACACACACACACACACACACACACACACAGACACACACACACTCATAGGCAGCAGCGATCGGCCAGCCCTTCCATTAGCCTAATGAAGTGGCTTCCTAAGATGGATGACATGACATCACCTCGCCTACCAATCACAATTTCACCCCTAAGAAACCTTCTCCCGTGGCCCCGCCCACCTCGCACTGCGCACTCCTCATAAAATACAGCAATGACTTTAGTATAACTTTTAGAGAAATAGTACTTTGCTGAGCTGTACTAGAGTAATGTCATGTCTGTTAGTTAAGCTGTATATGCTCCATGGACTCATCTCTATCAGACAGAGTTCACAAATCTGTCTAAGTGTGTATTTCAGTGAGCACTTCATTGCGCGGAAATAATCCATCCCACCTCAAACTCCACTCATGTCCTCAGGTGAGTCCGGTCTTGACCTGGAGACTTGAGGAGATGGGTGGAGTCTTTCCGGAACTAGTTTGACACCTTTAGAACATGTCAGCAGATATACCTTTTATTTTATTTAAGATAAGATGAGAATTCCGTTATTCGTCCCACAGTGGGGAAATGTCGATGTTGCAGCGCACATATAGGACAGTAGTAAGAGCACACAAGGAGCACACACAATATATACAATTAAGTAGTAGCTATGTTTCTTAGCGAACATAACTAGCTGTAGATAGCTTCTTCTTAGCGAATCAGCGCAGTCTATGATCGGAGCACGCAGCCTCTGAGGCCAGGGTCTGGTCCATAGACTGTGAATGTTAGTTTGGTCCCAGGTCTACCACTGAGAGACTGGGCTGTTTTGTGTTAGCATCATGTGACTTGGAGAAAATGTGTTTTTGGAAGGAAATATGTGAAGACAGTAATCAGCCCGAAGACATATAATTCACAAGAGCTGCTTCTGAAATTCTGACATTTTCTGCGAGAGACACTTCACCAAAGTTTACCTTGAAACAGGTCCTAAACAAAAAACTGATCTGGAAACCTGTGTTATTCCCTCAATCACAGACGCTAACGCAAAGCCCCAATCTGTATGTTCAGTGCTACTAACTCTCTGTAAACGGTGACGCCGCGTGAGGCTGTGGCGGAGCTGGGCTCACAGACACAGGAGCACACATCCAAGTGTTTCAATTGAGGTGACATCACCACTGCAACCACTGCTCCTACTGCACAGGACCAGGAGAACCAGAGCTGACCAGAACATGTCACTTCTGCTAATGTTTGAGACCTGTATGGTGAATGAGCAGTGAAAGACTGAGACACCCTCAGTACAAGGAGCGCTGCCGCAGGGCCTTTATCCCCACCGCTGTCAGACTGTACAATAAGTCACTTTAAGTCACTTGTATTAGGACTGAAAAACCTGCACTACTATTGACACTGTTTCTTGACTGCCACTTTTAATTGTACAGAATAGATCCTGCTTTTAACATGTTTGCACAGTTCTTTCTTTTTGCACAATCTGAGAGATTCTATCAATCCTATCCTGTGTGAGATCAATAAAGTCTATCCTATCTTGGAGACCCAGTGTTTGCAGCCGTTAAAAACCTCACAGCTGAAAGATACACTGTGTTCTAAGACCATACGCAACTGGAGGAGGCCGACATACAGAACAGACCAAAAGTTTGGACACACCTTCTCATTCAAAGAGTTTTTTATTTTAATGATTATGAAAATTGTAGATTCACACTGAGGGCATCAAACCTATGAATGAACTCATGTGAATTATGTAGGTACTAAAAAAGTATGAACCAAGTGAAATTATGTGTTATATTCTGGTTCTTCAAAGTAGCTAGTTTGCTCTGATACTGCTTCACTCTTGGCTTTCTCTGGATGAGCTTCAAGAGGACCTGAAATGGTCTTCAACAGACTTGAAGGAGTTCCCATGATGCTTAGCACTTGTTGGCCCCTTCACTCTGTGGTCCAGCCCCAAAACCTTCTAGACTGGGTTCAAGTCCAAAACCATCTGGACTGGGTTCAAGTCCAAAACCATCTGGACTGGGTTCAGGTCCAAAACCATCTGGACTGGGTTCAGGTCCAAAACCATCTGGACTGGGTTCAGGTCCAAAACCATCTGGACTGGGTTCAAGTCCAAAACCATCTGGACTGGGTTCAGGTCCAAAACCATCTGGACTGGGTTCAAGTCCAAAACCATCTGGACTGGGTTCAGGTCCAAAACCATCTGGACTGGGTTCAGGTCCAAAACCATCTGGACTGGGTTCAGGTCCGGTGACTGTGGAGGTCATGTGGCTCAGCACCATCTCTCTCCTTATTGGTCAAACAGCCCTGACACAGCCTGGTGTGGATCTACAGCAATAGTCATGAAAAGAAAGGAAGCTCTATGAATGAGAATGGGTGTCCAAACTTTTGGTCTGTACTGTATATAATATACATTCATAATTAATCAATGGTAAGAATGTTGCTCTTACAAAGTGTTTCGATGCTTTAAGAGTAATTTGCCAATGAGAAAAACAATGCTCTTTAAAAGACCGCCCTGGATCAATAACAGAACCAAGATATTTGTAACTGTGGACCGATTCAATTTGTTTCTGCTGCAGTTATTATCTCAGGGATCTTCTCTTGAAGCTCATTTTGATCTGACAGTGGCATTTACTTCGTTTTTTCAGCATTTAAAGCTCATTTCAGTGAATGAAGGCGAGATTGGACGATGGAAAAACAACAGAAGTGCTCCACACCAGTGCAGTATCAACAGCAAACACAGGATGAGGAGAATTTGGCAGATTATTAGAGATGTCAGAGAGATTACATCAGAGGTCTCAAACCGGTCCTCAAAGGACCGAGTGGCTGTAGGATTACATTCCAACAGCAGGAGCAAACAGACTCAGGTCTCCAGGGTCAGACTGGACTCACTTGAGGCGTGAAGTTTGAAGCCAGAATCCACTTCCTCTGAGCTCAGTCTTCGTCCCTAAACTAACCAAGGAAACTTTGTTTTGCTATCTTGTTTTCCAATTTGGTCTGCTTTTGCTGAAATGAGTCTTAAATGTTATATATATCACTATCAAACCAAAAAAAAGGAGAGTGTTGTTTTGCTCTCCTTTGAGGACAAGGTTTATGCCCCAAAACCAAAAATAAAAATGAGCCTATGACCAGAATGGAATGGAAATGGAAATAGAATGGATGCGTTGTGATTATTTGACACATGCTTGATTTGCCAGATTCACATCATCATAAGAGAGTGATCATTAGTATCAAATTCCCGAGGTACGTCAAAGAACAGAGCAGGTATTTTTACTCTCAGGAGCATTTAAAACCGTCATCGTGGCCGTGTACGCAAAGCAAAGTCCCAATGAGATTAAGAACCCCTTTTTTTAAGGGAGTCCTGGACAAAAGTTACACACAATTACATACATTACAGATTATAAAAATAGCTAAATGTCGATGAGGACGTCTCTAGTGCTCTCAATCCGGACTTAGAGCGTTCAGTGAAATAAGTCTGTCTTTTGCAACCCATGTAGAAGGATGTGAAAAAATGCATTTGAGCATGCGTTAGCCGGCACGAGCCCCATTCATTTGGCGAGTGCATTCTGAAGTCCACAGCGACTAAACGAGACTGTTCTAAATAAATACTCATGTAAATACCATGTCCACACGTAGCCAGGTGTTATTAAAACTGAATATTTCCCCCCCTCCGTTTATAAAAAAATTTGCATCCACACATAACGAACATCTGCGTTTTCAATCACATCCTTAACATTCCAAACATGAGCGTCCTCTGACGTCCTGCGTTGGGGATAAACCACAGAAGTGGGCGGAGCTTTGATGCTGACGCCTGTACTTCTGTTGCGGCACTTTTGTAGTCATAGAAGAAACTCAGGGTAAAGACATATATGGCTACGTGTGGACAGGGCCTGGAACCGAGTTGGACCAGGAGCAAACAGAAGTTGGACCAAGAGCGACTTTTGGACCATTGTATAAAGACATCAAGAGGAAAAGAGACATCATACAAAACCATTGGGTAATTCTTGTTCCGGGTACACCCCCACCGGCCCTGAGTGGTATTGCAGCATGTCAGCATATGTGCTCCTGGACTTTTTGGAGCCAGGACCCGCCCCAGCAGATTCATATACATCAGGTCTCTATGATCTAAAATAGATACAAATGTTGCGGTGACTAGCCACTTTTATGAAAATAAAAACAATATTTATTTAAAAAAAAAACCCTATCAAAGTTTAAAGTTGCACTAACTCATTTTGTGAAATTTTCCAATGTGAGCGCTGGCCTTGCTCTTTCTGCTCGCCCTCCGCGCACTCACGGAGCTACCGCCCCCCACAACCCCCCTCCCCCTCAGCTGCACATGTGCTGTTTACGGCGCTCACATCTCACATCTGAACGTGGCGTGACCATAGAATGATAGAACCGGGAAGCGCGGAGGAACGAGACTTTCTTTTGGATGTTTCGCTGAGTAAGCAGCAACCGGTGACGAAGACACGGGAAGTTTCAGGTTAGCCTCCGCCGTTTGTTTACCTCAGCTGTCTGTGCTAACCACAGACCTGTGGCTTTTCTCAAGAAAGTGGGGGCCAGTGGTCCGCTGTGATTGGTCACAATCTGGTCCCGAAACACATTCTCTTCCTTGTTTTACCAAAACTCGGTCTAAAGTAAAATGACACGCCAGCACAAATCTGCGCTTCTTTTTCTTCAAAAGGACGTATATCCCAATGCACTGAAGGATATTGATTGAATTTTTGTAATAAATACAAAAATAAAGTCAGGTAATGCAGCTTTAAGCTTCTTTACAAGATAGTGAGTATGGGGTTTGAAGGTGAGGGCGTCATCATAGATATTATAAAGTCCACTTGGTTTGAGATCTCTCCTCTCTACAGCCCCAGTGTGTTTTCAGCACTGACCACATGATCCTCCTCCACCTCGCTCGTCCCCGCACACAGACTGGACTTATTTATTTCCCTGATGCGGCCGCGGCTGAGTGACGGCGCGGGCCTTGGTGCCGTCTGATTCACACTCGCTCGGTTCCACGGTGACAGAGGAAATACTGCCTGAGGTCACGGCGGAGGAGACTCGCACCGAGCATAAAGGACTGCGGCACCATTACATGAAAGTCAGTCACTCAAAAGCCGCCGGACTGTCCTGCGTAATTCAATCTCCTGATGTGTGTTTCTGTTTGTGTGTCGGAGCTGACGAGGCCGAGACCAGGCCGGATTTAACCCCGGAGCGCCCTCGGTTACAAATCTGCACCTAAAGTTCAAAAGAAGTCTGACTTTTTGGTTTAATCAGCGGGGGCGGGTCCCGGCTCAAAAGTGTCCAAAACATGGACATGACATGGACATGATGCAATACCACCCCGGGCCGATGGGGGTGGACCCGGAATAAGAATTAGCCAATGCTAACATATAGCATCTTCTTACCTCTCAAAAACATACAGGATGGTCCAAAAGTTGTCTCTTGGCCCAAAGCTCCGTTCCACATGTGTGTCAATGCTGAGGGGGGTGTTCTGGACCACTCTAGTTTACTCGCTGTGGACTTTAGAAGTCACTCGTTTAAATGAATGGGGCTCGTGCAGCTGACGCATGCACAGATGTGTTTTTTCACATTTTCCAGCCCCGCGGCCATTTTGAATCCCTCCATGAGAGCCCAGTTTTTGGCCCATTAGTTAGAACGGCGGAGATAGGCGTGACTACGTCCGTTGATACAGTCTACGGGTTTAATGCATTAACTAATTTATGTGACAAGCAAAAATTCTTCGTTGCCAAATTTGGTAATTAGTGCTGTCTTGATGTTAAGATGTTTTCTTACACATTCCCATTAGCACAGATAATTTTTTTAAACTAATAATTTCACGTCTAGAAACCATCCAACCACAGCTGTAGTTTCACTTTCACTGCTGCTGTTAAAGAAGGATGTTGGTTCTTTCCCGTCTTTGGCCTGAGGAGGATGTTGTTGTTGGTTCTACTGCTGGGGGTCGTGTGTGTCGTGTTGTAAAGTTCCACTGCCCCCTACTGGCCGCAGCAGGCCAGTACATGTTTTTTAGTGGAGCACCTGGAGGAAACTTAAGAGTCGGTGAATGTCTGCTGCTGCTGATGTTTGAAGTTTGCCGTAACTATCACCGTTTTGTGTCGCCGCAGATCCGTGTAGGTCACATGACGCGCACCACAACAGCAGTTCCAACCAAAGATATAATATATTGATGCAGATAAAATCCAGGGCCTTCCATTCGACCTAAACACGTATTTTTGTTTGAGAGAGTTTTGTATTTGACACAAACTAAAGTTGTTGTTGTGCGTCCTGGAAATGCCACAACATAAAAACCATTATTCACTGATCAGTGTGAATCTAATCTGAAGATGGTTTAATGAGTGACTAATGACGGAGACTGCTGAAGCGACTGACGAACCCTCAACTGTCTCAACGAGGGGTAACATGTGTGTGTGTCTGTGTGTGTGTCTGTGTCTGTGTGTGTGGGTGTGTGTGTCTGTGCCTGTTTTTGTGTCTGTGTGTGTTGGTATGAGTGTCTGTGTATGTCTGTCGGTGTGTGTGGGTGGGTGTGTGAGTGTCTGTTAAGGTGATTGTGTGTGTGTGTGTGTCTGTGTGAATGTGTGTGTTGGTATGATTGTCTGTCAGTGTGTGTGTGTGTCTGTCGATGTGTGTGTCCGTGCATGCGTATGTATCTGTGTATGTCTGTCAGTGTGTGTGTGTGTCTGTCGGTGTGTGTGTGTCTGTCGATGTGTGTGTCCGTGCATGTGCATGTATCTGTGTATGTCTGTCGGTGTGTGTGTGTCTGTGTGAGTGTGTGTTACAGATTAGCACATTAGCTCTTAGTGTAATTAATGAGACACTTTTACAGGCTCCTTGAGGCATATTCCCCCCACCCTCCTCCTCATAACAACACTGAGAGCAGGCGATCCATCACCCTCACCCATCCAACCCTCACCCATCAAACCCTCACCCATCCTACTCTCAACTATCCAACTCACCCATCCAGCCTTCACCCATCCAACCCTCACCCACCCAACTCTCACCCATCCAACTCTCACCCATCCAACTCTCAACTATCCAACCCTCACCCATCCAGCCTTCACCCATCCAACCCTCACCCACCCAACCCTCACCCATCCAACCCTCACCCATCCAACCCTCACCCATCCAGCCCTTGTCCATCCAACCCTCACCCATCCAACCCTCACCCATCCAACCCTCACCCATCCGACTCTCACCCATCCAACCCTCACCCATCAAACCCTCACCCATCCAACCCTCACCAATCCGACTCTCACCCATCCAACCCTCACCCATCCAACCCTCACCCATCCAACCCTCACCAATCCGACTCTCACCCATCCAACCCTCACCCATCCAACCCTCACCAATCCGACTCTCACCCATCCAACCCTCACCCACCCAACTCTCACCCATCCAACCCTCACCCATCCAACTCTCACCCATCCAACCCTCACCCATCCAACCCTCACCCATGCAACCCTCACCCATCCAACTCTCACCCATCCAACCCTCACCCACCCAACTCTCACCCATCCAACTCTCACCCATCCAACCCTCACCAATCCAACCCTCACCCATCCAACCCTCACCAACCTCACCCATCCAACCCTCACCCATCCAACTCTCACCCATCCAACTCTCATCCATCCAACCCTCACCCATCCAACTCTCACCCATCCAACCCTCACCCATCCAACCCTCACCCATCCAACCCTCACCAATCCGACTCTCACCCATCCAACCCTCACCCATCCAACTCTCACCCATCCAACCCTCACCCATCCAACCCTCACCCATGCAACCCTCACCCATCCAACTCTCACCCATCCAACCCTCACCCACCCAACTCTCACCCATCCAACCCTCACCCATCCAACTCTCACCCATCCAACCCTCACCCATCCAACCCTCACCCATCCAACCCTCACCAATCCGACTCTCACCCATCCAACCCTCACCCACCCAACTCTCACCCATCCAACCCTCACCCATCCAACTCTCACCCATCCAACCCTCACCCATCCAACCCTCACCCATGCAACCCTCACCCATCCAACCCTCACCCATCCAACCCTCACCCATCCAACCCTCACCCATGCAACCCTCACCCATCCAACTCTCACCCATCCAACCCTCACCCATCCAACTCTCACCCATCCAACCCTCACCCATCCAACCCTCACCCATGCAACCCTCACCCATCCAACTCTCACCCATCCAACCCTCACCCACCCAACTCTCACCCATCCAACCCTCACCAATCCAACCCTCACCCATCCAACCCTCACCAATCCGACTCTCACCCATCCAACCCTCACCCATCCAACTCTCACCCATCCAACCCTCACCCACCCAACTCTCACCCATCCAACCCTCACCCATCCAACTCTCACCCATCCAACCCTCACCCATCCAACCCTCACCCATGCAACCCTCACCCATCCAACCCTCACCCATGCAACCCTCACCCATCCAACCCTCACCCATCCAACCCTCACCCATCCAACCCTCACCCATCCAACCCTCACCCATCCAACCCTCACCCATCCAACTCTCACCCATCCAACCCTCACCAATCCAACCCTCACCCATCCAACCCTCACCAATCCAACTCTCACCCATCCAACCCTCACCCATCCAACTCTCACCCATCCAACCCTCACCCATCCAACCCTCACCAATCCAACCCTCACCCATCCAACCCTCACCAATCCAACTCTCACCCATCCAATCCTCACCCACCCAACTCTCACCCATCCAACCCTCACCCATCCAACTCTCACCCATCCAACCCTCACCCATCCAACCCTCACCCATGCAACCCTCACCCATCCAACCCTCACCCATCCAACCCTCACCCATCCAACCCTCACCCATCCAACTCTCACCCATCCAACCCTCACCCATCCAACTCTCACCCATCCAACTCTCACCCACCCAACCCTCACCCATCTAGCTCTCATCCATCCAACACACAAGGTTTAAACACACACCACACCTGAGATCATCACACAACAGGAAGGAAATCACAAAACAACAACAACAAACCATGACATTGAGTGTGTTACGTCTTCATTCATTCAATTCAATGTATTTGTGTCCCGCCCTGAATCAGCAGCAGGCGAGAAAAGGACTTTACAAAGTTGTGGATTCACCAACGACAGATCAGAGAATCAAACTGTTCAAACACATGGAATGCAGTGAAAACAAACAGCCATCGGTCCAGCTGCAACTATCTAACAACGTACAGGGACTAGAGGAATGTGTGTGTGTGTGGGTGTGTGTCTGTGTGTGTGTGTCTGTGTGTGCATGTGTCTGTGTGTGTGTGTGTGTCTGTGTGTGCGTGTGTCTGTGTGTGTGTGTGCGTGTGTCTGTGTGTGTGTGCGTTTGTGTCTGTGTGTGTGTGTGTCTGTGTGTGTGTGTGTGTGTGTGTGTGTGTGTGTCTGTGTGTGTGTGCGTGTGTCTGTGTGTGTGTGTCTGTGTGTCTGTGTGTGTGTGTGTCTGTGTGTGTGTGCGTGTGCGTCTGTGTGTGTGTGTGTCTGTGTGTCTGTGTGTGTGTGTGTTCATGTGTGTGTGTGTGTGTGTGTGTGTCTGTGTTTGCGTGTGTGTGTGTGGTGACCCTTCTGAACGGTGTGTGTCTGCCTCGTGCTTCCACTCTTCTCTGCACAATCACATCATCGATCAGTCCCACAGTGCTTCAGTGTGTGTTTCTGTGTGTGTGTTTGTGTGTGTCTCTGTGTGCGTTTGTGTGTTTATGTGTGTGTGTGTGTGTGTGTGAAAAGTGACTAAATGAAAGTCACAGCAGCTTTGTCAAGAACAGTCTTTGTTTCTTTATCGAAGGCTTTGCTCTATATTATATTCTTTACGAGAGTGTTTTTAGTTGTTTGTCGTTGGGCACATTGTTTATTGATAAGATAAGAAATCCTTTATTCGTCACACAGTGGGGAAATTTCAATGTTGCAGCGCACATGCAGGACAGTAGTGAGAGACACAGGAACCACACAACATATACTAAATAAGTAGTAGCGGCCATGTTTCTTAGATGCTTTGACTTGAAAAGTACTTCAAAGGTCACACGTACAAACTCTTATAGTAGTACTTAGGACTCGGACACTGGCCTAGGGTCCAGACAGACACGGGCTGGGGTACTGGGTCTGGTCCCTGGTTCTGGTTCCTGGTCCTGGTTCCTGGGTCTGGTTCCTAGTCCTGGGTCCTGGGTTTGGTTCCTGGTCCTGGGTCTGGTTCCTGCTCCTGGGTCTGGTTTCTGATTTCTGGTCCTGGGTCTGGTTCCTGGTCATGGGTCTGGGTCCTAGGTCTGGTTTATGAACACGTCACTTTAAACACACGTCACTTTAAACACACGTCACTTTAAACACACGTGACTTTATGCACACGTCACTTTAAACACACGTCACTTTATGCACACGTCACTTTAAACACACGTCACTTTAAACACACGTCACTTTAAACACACGTCACTTTATGCACACGTCACTTTAAACACACGTCACTTTATGCACACGTCACTTTAAACACACGTCACTTTAAACACACGTCACTTTAAGCACACGTCACTTTAAACACACGTCACTTTATGCACACGTCACTTTAAACACACGTCACTTTATGCACACGTCACTTTAAACACACGTCACTTTAAACACACGTCACTTTATGCACACGTCACTTTAAGCACACGTCACTTTATGCACACGTCACTTTAAACACACGTCACTTTAAACACACGTCACTTTAAACACACGTCACTTTAAACACACGTCACTTTATGCACACGTCACTTTAAGCACACGTCACTTTAAACACACGTCACTTTAAACACACGTCACTTTAAGCACTCGTCACTTTAAACACACGTCACTTTATGCACACGTCACTTTAAACACACGTCACTTTAAACACACGTCACTTTAAACACACGTCACTTTATGCACACGTCACTTTAAACACACGTCACTTTAAACACACGTCACTTTAAACACACGTCACTTTAAACACACGTCACTTTAAACACACGTCACTTTAAACACACGTCACTTTATGCACACGTCACTTTAAACACACGTCACTTTATGCACACGTCACTTTAAACACACGTCACTTTATGCACACGTCACTTTATGCACACGTCACTTTATGCACACGTCACTTTAAACACACGTCACTTTAAGCACACGTCACTATAAGCACACGTCACTTTAAATACACGTCACTTTAAACACACGTCACTTTAAATACACGTCACTTTAAACACACGTCACTTTAAACACTCGTCACTTTAAACACACGTCACTTTAAACACACGTCACTTTAAACACACGTCACTTTAAACACACGTCACTTTAAGCACACGTCACTTTATGCACACGTCACTTTAAACACACGTCACTTTGAACACAGTGAATCTCTTGCCGTTCGCGGCTGCAGCTCGTGGAGGAGCTAACCAGATTAGCTAAGATCCTATTTCTCACTTTGACAAATTAATTTCCGCACAAATGAAACGAAGCAGCCTCCCCTGATATTTCTTAAGGAAATTGAATATGGTTTTATGGAATGGAAAAAACAACAAGAGCCAGAACCAGAGGGAAATCTAATTACCCAGCGCGCGGAGAATCAAGGTAGGCTAATAAATTAGAGCGCACACAATCCTATAAAAGCAGAGAGCGGAGGACGTGTGGCGGAGGAGGATCTTTATGCTTTTGTTTTTGAGTCAAATAAAATCATAAATTAAAGATTGTGTTTAAAAGAGCAATGAGGCGGAGTTTACAGCTGCTGTAAATACACATGTGTTTTTCTGCCATAAACATCACGGGTTTATTTCTTTAAACAACTGCCGCAGGAACAGGTTTATTACACCATTATTGTTCTTTTGGACCGGGAACAAAACAGAAATAAAACTCAGCTCAAGAACAGCCGCAGTTTGTGTCTGTGTTTGTGTACGATCCACTGTGTCTCTGAGAACTGTCTGACTCTGAGGGATTCTGTTTTTTCTGTAGGATTGCAACCTATCACCCTGCTTTAAATAACTGCACTTTACCAGGAGCTGAGGGTTTTAGAACCAGGACTCGCTCCAGACTAATCGTATCGCCCTAAATCACAACAGCATCATCTCAGAGACTAAACAGAACCATTGAAATTACCAACACAGAGAATCAACAGTTAAAACACAAACATATAAGAACACATGGTATAGGACCATAGGGAGAGACCAATGTCCACCTACTTTTACCATCAAACTGCATCTCAACCATTTGGAAAAGGCCTATATTTGAAAAACTGGGGGTTAAAAACAACATAAAAACCAAGTGTGTTGAGAGTGCTCCCACATCTTAGAAAATCTATAAAAGAGACATCACATGAATCTCTTCAAAGGTGAACATTAAAGGGTCAAAGTCCTTATGTTAGACACTAACGGTCCAACAGACTCCTGCATCAGAGGAAAACTCTGAAGCCCAGAGGGAGAAGAGTGAGAAACCTCAGATCCACAGGCGGCACGGTGGCTGAGTGGATAGCACTCTCGCCTCTCAGCAAGAAGGTCCTGGGTTCGAATTTCTGAGTGGAGTTTGCATGTTCTCCCTGTGTCTGCGTAGGTTTCCTCCGGGTTCTCCGGTTTCCCCTACCACTAAAAATATGTACAATAGGTCTGGCATGTGCCTCCTGTTCGGCGACCCCGCTCCCATCTCTGTGTGGAGTGAGAGACAAATGCCCAAAAATAACAATTGTAAACCGCTTTGTGACTCTGGTCTGTGAAAGGCGGTATATAAATAAAGCTTACTTACTACTTACTTACTTACACAGAGAGAGGGATCTGCTCCACACCAACAGACGGGCTAATGATCCAGGACTGAGGCTGTAGATCCAGGACTGAGGCTGTAGACCCAGGACTGAGGATGTAGATCCAGGACTGAGGCTGTAGATCCAGGACTGAGGCTGTAGATCCAGGACTGAGGCTGTAGACCCAGGACTGAGGATGTAGATCCAGGACTGAGGCTGTAGATCCAGGACTGAGGCTGTAGATCCAGGACTGAGGCTGTAGATCCAGGACTGAGGCTGTAGACCCAGGACTGAGGCTGTAGATCCAGGACTGAGGCTGTAGACCCAGGACTGAGGCTGTAGATCCAGGACTGAGGCTGTAGACCCAGGACTGAGGCTGTAGATCCAGGACTGAGGCTGCAGACCCAGGACTGAGGCTGTAGACCCAGGACTGAGGCTGTAGATCCAGGACTGAGGCTGTAGATCCAGGACTGAGGCTGTAGATCCAGGACTGAGGCTGTAGACCCAGGACTGAGGCTGTAGATCCAGGACTGAGGCTGTAGACCCAGGACTGAGGCTGTAGATCCAGGACTGAGGCTGCAGACCCAGGACTGAGGCTGTAGACCCAGGACTGAGGCTGTAGATCCAGGACTGAGGCTGTAGACCCAGGACTGAGGCTGTAGATCCAGGACTGAGGCTGCAGACCCAGGACTGAGGCTGTAGACCCAGGACTGAGGCTGTAGATCCAGGACTGAGGCTGTAGACCCAGGACTGAGGCTGTAGACCCAGGACCTAAGCTACAGAACTAGGTGCAGGACTGAAGCAACTCTTGTCTGGAGGCACACGCTCCAAAACACTCTCACACTGAGAGTGTTTTGGTAATTTCAGTGTCACCATGAAGGTCTGTTGCTGGTGTGGGTTGTGTTGCTGGTGATGGTCTCAGTGCTTGTTTGAGTTGTGTTGCTGGTATGAGTTGTGTTGCACACAGTGCCTGGTGTGGGTTGTGTTGCTGGTGTGGGTCTAAGTGCTGGTGTGTGTTGTGTTACTGGTGTGGGTTGTGTTGCTGGTGTGGGTCTAAGTGCTGGTGTGTGTTGTGTTACTGGTGTGGGTTGTGTTGCTGGTGTGGGTTGTGTAGCTGGTGTGTGTTGTGTTGCTGGTTTGGGTTGTGTTGCTGGTATGAATTGTGTTGCTGGTGTGGGTCTAAGTGCTGGTGTGGGTTGTGTTGCCGGTGAGGGACTGAGTGCTTGTTTGGGTTGTGTTGCTGGTGT
The DNA here is from genome assembly GCA_964034765.1 of Knipowitschia caucasica. Lineage (NCBI taxonomy): Eukaryota > Metazoa > Chordata > Actinopteri > Gobiiformes > Gobiidae > Knipowitschia > Knipowitschia caucasica. The sequence continues at coordinate 34,370,143 of OZ035834.1, read as the reverse complement.
GGGTTGTGTTGCTGGTGTGAGTGGGACTGATTGGCCTGGTGCAGTAAACAGAGCTGATTGCACATTGTCCACAGACAAAAGAAATCAGCGACGCCCCCACCTCCAATCAGCCACATTTATGGGAGTGGGCTTCGTCAGAGAAACCAGCGACTGATTTGCAATTTGGAGAAAGTGACTTTGTGAGTTTGAAGGTAGTGGCAGGAATTACGGGGCTTCGGACCAAAGCCGCAGTTTTCTTTCTGTACATGTTGTGTGTCTGTAAGTAAGTAGTCTTTATGTATGTAGCGCATTTCACAAACCAAGGACGCTTTACTCTCTGGTCTCTCTCTATCTGGTTTTGCTCTCTGGTCTCTCTCTCTGGTCTCTCTCGGGTCTCTCTCTGGTTTCTCTCTGGTCCCTCTCTCTGCTTGCTTTGCTGCAATCTGATTGGTCAGAACATCTTCGAGAGACCTGGGTTAGACATCTTGGAGAGAACAGGGCAGACATCTTGGAGAAACTAGGGGCAGACATCTTGGAGAGACCTGAGGCAGACATCTTGGAGAGAACAGGGCAGACATCTTGGAGAAACTAGGGGCAGACATCTTGGAGAGACCTGAGGCAGACATCTTGGAGAGAACAGGGCAGACATCTTGGAGAAACTAGGGGGAGACATCTTGGAGAGACCTGAGGCAGACATCTTGGTGAGACCTGAGGCAGACCTCTTGGAGAAACCTGAGGCAGACATCTTGGAGAGACCTGAGGCAGACATCTTGGAGAGACCTGTGGCGGACATCTTCGAGAGACCAGGGCAGACCTCTTGGAGAAACTAGGGGCAGACATCTTGGAGAGACCAGGGGCAGACATCTTGGAGAGACCAGGGCAGACATCTTGGAGAGACCAGGGGTAGACATCTTGGAGAAACTAGGGGCAGACATCTTGGAGAGACCTGGGCAGACATCTTGGAGAGTCCAGGGGCAGACATCTTGGAGAGAATAGGGGCAGACATCTTGGAGAAACCTGAGGAAGATATCTTGGAGAGACGAGGGGCAGACATTCTGGAGAGACCAGGGGCAGACATATTGGAGAGACCAGGGCAGACATCTTGGAGAGACCAGGGGCAGACATATTGGAGAGACCAGGGCAGACATCTTGGAGAGACCAGGGGCAGACATCTTGGAGAAACCAGGGGCAGACATCTTGGAAAGACCTGGGACTTGGGTCTAATGTGTTCCTAGTCTGAAGCAGGTGCCATACTAGTTTCCAATGTTAACATCATGTATAGCTAATACTGTATTCATACGGAAATAGACCTGTTCTACTCTATTGTCAAAACGGTTGAGTCCCTACAGTTTTTCCGCTGCTCTTTTTCCTCCTCTGCTGTGGATCTCCCCTAGTTTAAGTTCCTCAGAGACTGCCATCGATCGGTCTGACGTTTACAGAGCCATTTCCCTCTATTTCCTGCTCACCTCCGCAGAGTTAACCAACACTTAGCTTCCCCCCACAGCCACATTTAACTCAGCGGCAATCAGGGCCAGTCCGCCGCCGTAAAGAGAATGGATTACTCTCCCTTCAGTCACCCCAAAAGCCTGTGCACATCGGACACTCTCCTCCGTTTTCATTAGCGGACTGACTACTATATATTCTGGCTGTAATTGGGGTGGGAACCGTAATGGGCTTTTCCATAACCGTCTTTAAAAAGTGAAAGGCTGCCATCGTCGTGGGCCGGTGATTGATTGGAGGCGGTGTGTGGGTTAGTGTGGTACTGACGACGACGGCAGACATCTCTCTCTCTTTGGGGGTTTGAATACACTCAGTCTATATGCTGAAAAAGCAATCTAAAACATCTTAATAATAGAAACAGGTTAATTGACTTTCTAGTGAAAATGGCAAGACTGAGTGGCTTTTACCGCTATTTTACTGATAATCCACGAGTCACTTTACCTGCTGCTATTATTACTATTGTTTTTTATGGTCATATTCTCTGCTGCTAAAGTTCAAGACCAACCATCTGTAAATACCATGAAAAGTACTGTATACCCACAAGTGACTCATCCTTGGCCCAAGCACAATAATAGAGTAGAAAAAAAAATTATGTTTGGATCAACTGAAGAAGTGTGGAGCGAGTAGTGGGAGAGAGGTGTGTGGTCAGAGAGGGTTTGGGCCTGTGTGTGTTGTGTGTGTTGTGCTTGGGACGTGTGTGTGTTGGGTTGTGTTGTGCTTGGAACGTGTGTGTGTTGGGTCGTGTGTGTGTTGGGTTGTGTTGAGTGAGAGGTTGGAGGCAAAACAGCGTCTGCTTCGTCCGGACTATTTTTCAAATGGTTTATTTCTCTTTTGTGTCTTGTTTATTGTTAATAGTTTCATTTTACACAACGTTTTAAATAAACACACACTCAAAGGGACACACACTCAGTGGGACACACACACACACACAGTTAATAATTGATCAATAGGAAGTGTAAGTGCTTCTGTCTGTGTGTGTGTGAGTATGGTTTGGTGTGTGTGTGTGTGCACTTGTTTTCAACTCCTGGTGGGTTCCATAACCTGAGATTCCACTCACGTCATGGGGACTGGTTTTACGTGGTGGGGCCCGAACACCGGACCCCACTGGTCCAAGCTTAATAATCAATGGGTAATGCTTTTCTAACGGTCCTTATGCAGTCTCTGTAAAAATATGGAAAGGACCCCTGGAGGTTTACTTTCCTGAAAAAAGTGTGTTATGTGTCGGAACCCTGGTGGTGGGTTGCGGGATATCAAGGAGGGGCACACTGGGGCAATTTCAGTCCAGCAGGCTGGAGCCAATCATGGAGCAGCACAACAGAGGAAATCAGGTGTCAGGCTAGAAAAAGGTGCAAGTGTGTGGTTCATTAGGCTGCAAGAAATCATGGGGGAGCACACTGAAGCGCACGCTTACAAACCACTGGTAAGTGCTGACTACAAGTCATGACTTCAAATTGTTATATAGAATGATTACAAATTATTTGTTGTTTGTGCAGCTTAGTCAAGAGTCCCTAATTGATGAAGTCGACTCAGATTCTGACGATTTAACTGTCAAGAAGAAACCTGTAAAAAAGTATGGAAAAAGAAAAATCAAAAACACTTTTCTTCAAGACTCGGAAAGTGACGAACCAAAGGCAAATAAGATTGTTATCATGCAGCTGCAAAAGAAGAAAAATGGGGGGCGAGTATACAGCAAGAGACACTTCTGCCTCTACTGTTCAATGTCCTGCCACAAAATGTCCCGTCATTTGACTAGAAAACATGGAAATGAAAGTGACGTAGCCAGAGCATTGGCTCTACCTGTGAAATCTAAAGCACGTAAACTTCAGTTTGATTTGATCAGGAATAGTGGAAACCGTGAGCACAATTTTGAGGTTTTAAAGGCCGGCATTGGAACTTTAGTCCCAGCTAAACAGCCAAATTCCCCAGTTAAATCCAGTGAGTTTTTGCACTGTATAGACTGTGGGGCATTGCTTAAGCGAAAGTCGCTGTGGAGGCATGTGGCCAGGTGCCGGCTTTCACAGAAAGATGCCCAGGCTAAACCAGGTAGAAGTAGGGTCCAGTCCCTCTGCTCCCTAGCCCAGCCTGTACCGGAGGGCATCAGCAAAAAGCTGTGGTCTTTAATTTCGGCAATGCATCAGGATGAGGTCACGGGTGTTGTCAAAGCAGAAAAGGGGATTCTGAGACTCGGAGAGCACCTGTACTTAAAACACGGGCATGATAAGACAAAGCATGATTACATTAGGCAGAAAATGAGAGAAGTCGGTAGGTTAATTAACGAAGCAAAAACCGCAGGGAAACTGAAAACAATTAAGGATTTCTTTATTCCTTCCAACTTTAACCATGTGATTGATGCAGTCAGGTCTGTGGCTGGATATGATGAGGAAACAAATCAATACAAGACTCCACATCCTTGGCCCTCAAACTCGGCCATAGCCTCAGAAAGCTAGCAGATATTCTTGAATGTGACTCAAAAATGGAGCATTGTGTTGATGAACTATTTATTAAAAACCTCCAACGAAGCCGGCTGCTTTTTGAGAAGAGGTGGGACGTCTGTGTTTCTTCTGCTGCCCTACAGACCCTCCGGCAAGCCAAGTGGAACACTCCGGACCTGCTCCCTCTGACTGAGGACGTTAGAGCCATGCATGCACATATTGAGGTATGTCGACCTGAATATGTGCAAACCCTAATAAGTGAGCCAACGTCTAAGCATTGGTCTAAACTGGCAGTTTTGACTCTTTGTGAGGTCATCATTTTCAATCGAAGAAGGGAAGGTGAGGTTTCAAAGATGCCACTGACAGCCTTTACCTTAAGAAGTAAGACTGGGATCCATTCTGACATTGCTCTGGGACTGTCCCAACTTGAGAAAAAGCTGTGTCAGCATTTTCAACGCATTGAAATTAAAGGGAAAAGAAGTCGGAAAGTCTTTTGACTCCTGAAATGATTGCTTCGATGGAGGTGCTGGTGGAGAACAGAAGGGCCTGTTCCATCTCTGACCATAACCCATACTTCTTTTCCCGCCCGGGCGCAGACACCCACATCAGGGGATCAGACTCCCTACGCCAGGTAGCCAAAGAATGTGGTGCGGTGCATCCAGAGATGCTATCCTCAACCAAACTTAGAAAGCACATAGCTACTATGTCTACAGTTCTCAATATGAAAGAGAATGAGATGGACATACTTGCCAACTTCCTCGGCCATGACATTCGCATCCACAGGCAATATTACAGACTACCAGAGGGGACACTGGAGCTGGCCAAAATCAGCAAAGTGTTGATGGCCATGGAGCAGGGAAGAGTGACGGAATTCGAAGGAAAGAGCCTCGACCAGATACAAATTGAGCCTGAAGGTAATTCTTGATATTATTAAAATATGTATGATTTTTTTCCCCTAAAGGCCACTTGTATTTTTATTTTCTGTGCGACAGGGAGAGCAGTAGAGATCCTCTCACAAACGGACGGGCTAAAAGAAACTTCAAGCGGAGAACCTTCAACCATTCATCCAGATGCACCCCATGGTAGTGGCAGTGCCCCTTCTGGTAAGTGTACCAGGTGGGGGATTACAGCCAGGCTGCTTGGTCCTCACCCTGGGAGTGTATATTGCTAATATATTTTTATTTCTCTCCCTAGAACGTGTAAGAAAGCCATGGTCTGCATCTGAGGTGAAGGCTGTGGAGAAGACCATGACACCTTTCATACAGACTGGAAAGGTCCCTGGGAAGTCTCACTGCCTGGCCTGCATTAATGCCTCACCAGATGACCTTAGACATCGGACATGGAGTGGCATTAAATTCTATGTCAAAAATAGAATCACTGCAATTCGAAAACAAAATCTAAAATAAAATTCCTTTAAAATAGTTGTTTGGTTTCTATTGACTGTTTTGTATTACTTAAAGTCTTGGTAAAAAAAGATTATGTCTATGGGTCCCATTCTGAACGGCCCTGTCAAAGGGACCCACCAGGTAACAAAAACGTGTATGTGTGTGTGGGTGTGTGTCTGTGTGTGTGTGTGTGTGTGTGTGTGTGTGTGTGTGTGTGTGTGTGTGTGTGTGTGTGTGTGTGTGTGTGTGTCTGGCTGGGTGTGTGTGTGTGTGTGTCTGTGTGTGTGGGTGTGTGTCTGTCTGTGTGTGTGTGTGTGTGTGTGTGTGTGTGTCTGGCTGGGTGTGTGTGTGTGTGTGTCTGTGTGTGTGGGTGTGTGTCTGTCTGTGTGTGTGTGTGTGTGTGTGTGTGTGTCGTCTCTTTGTTTGTCAGAAACTACACATTCATTCATGTTCATGTACAAGAAGCAGGTGTGAGATTATCTCAGCACTGGACACGTGGAACCAGGGACACCAGGGAGACCAGGGACACCAGGGAGACCAGGGAGACCAGGGAGGCCAGGGAGACAAAGGGGACCAGGGAGACCAGGGAGACCAGGGAGACCAGGGAGACCAGGGAGACAAGGGGGACCAGGAGGACCAGGGAGACCAGGGAGACAAAGGGGACCAGGGAGACCAGGGAAACAAGGGGGACCAGGAAGACCAGGGAGACCAGGGAGACCAGGGAGACCAGGGAGACTAGGGAGACCAGGGAAACCAGGGAGACCAGGGAGACAAGGGGGACCAGGGAGACCAGGGAGACCAGGGAGACCAGGGAGACAAGGGGGACCAGGGAGACCAGGGAGACCAGAGGACTGTCAAGATGTTATGAGTTCATGCTGAATTATAAATAATTAGCTTCACGGTAAAATCAGGAAGCAATTAATGTGCAAATGATGAGGGTAAAAATACATCGAGTTCCTTCGGGATCAGAGGAGAACCATCAAGCGCAGAACATCACAGGATTCAGAAAACACACATGGTTTTATCGACCATGATTCAATCAATAATGAATTGGTCTCTGATGACGGAAGGACACAATGTACACACTGAACAACTGAACTCTCCAGCCTCAGCCAATCACACACTTCTGTCAGCCTGCTCTGGCTCCTGCTCTGGCTCCTGCTCTGGCTCCTGCTCTGGCTCCTGCTCTGGCTCCTGCTCTGGCTCCTGCTCTGGCTCCTGCTCTGGCTCCTGCTCCGCCTGCACCCCATTCACACCATGCCCTTAAGCCACCACTAGTGCTTGACTCTGGGGGATCTGAGACCATCTTCAGCTGCAATGATCTCCCCACTGAAAGTGTCACTGCCGGGGTCGATGCGCAAATTAATATATCTTTCTAAAATGTGTTTTAGTCTGTTCTAGTCTCTCCAGGTTCATTTCAATTCTAAAAACAGCCCCGCATTTCCTATCACAGACACTGTAAATAACATTGCACTGACTTGAATGAAAGCATAAACAAAAGAGTTGTCTGTCTTTGACAATTCCAGTTCTTTATACTGTTTAACATTTCTATTCATGGTAAAAAGCATTAAAAAAAGGATAGAGTGGATTAGCTTTGTCCTACCCTGGTCTTACCACAACATTGTACTCATTTCATTCTGCACTAAGGTCTGGATTAGCTCTATTGACTCCGTTAACAGGTGGGAAGGGTTAATTATTTTTGCAGATTGAAACAATTGGATCTGAGTTTACCGTGACGTATGTAATGAGCCCGAGTGAGTGAGGCATTTAGCATTTAGCCTAGCTTTAGACATCTCCTTTGTCACTAATGGAGCAGGTGGGGAGTAGAGCCACAACATCTTTGCTTCAATGACAGTCACTAAACCTTCCTCTTGCTCCGGCTTCAGTTTCTTGATATTTGGATTGAACCAGAACAGATGATTTTACTTTCACATTTTCCGACAAACTACAACCAGAAAATTCAGCACAAACTCTTGACGTCACCGACACCGACCTACAACACCCGCCTCCCCCGCTCTCTGATTGGTCGGATTCAACCGAGGAAACTGCAGCCACTAGGATCAGACCCAGACGTACATGTAGGAAATGATCATGGACCAGAGTTTACACATGGTAAGACCAGACGTACATGTAGGAAATGATCATGGACCAGAGTTTACACATGGTAAGACCAGACGTACATGTAGGAAATGACCATGGACCAGAGTTTACACATGGTAAGACCCAAACATACATGTAGGAAATGATCATGGACCAGAGTTTACACATGGTAAGACCCAGACGTACATGTAGGAAATGATCATGGACCAGAGTTTACACATGGTAAGACCAGACGTACATGTAGGAGATGATCATGGACCAGAGTTTACACATGGTATGACCAGACGTACATGTAGGAAATGATCATGGACCAGAGTTTACACATGGTAAGACTAGACGTACATGTAGGAAATGATCATGGACCAGAGTTTACACATGGTAAGACTAGACGTACATGTAGGAAATGATCATGGACCAGAGTTTACACATGGTAAGACCAGACGTACATGTAGGAGATGATCATGGACCAGAGTTTACACATGGTAAGACCAGACGTACATGTAGGAAATGATCATGGACCAGAGTTTACACATGGTAAGACTAGACGTACATGTAGGAAATGATCATTGACCAGAGTTTACACATGGTAAGACCAGACGTACATGTAGGAAATGACCATGGACCAGAGTTTACACATGGTAAGACCCAAACATACATGTAGGAAATGATCATGGACCAGAGTTTACACATGGTAAGACCAGACGTACATGTAGGAGATGATCATGGACCAGAGTTTACACATGGTAAGACCAGACGTACATGTAGGAAATGATCATGGACCAGAGTTTACACATGGTAAGACCCAGACGTACAAGTAGGAAATGATCATGGACCAGAGTTTACACATGGTAAGACCAGAGGTACATGTAGGAAATGATCATGGACCAGAGTTTACACATGGTAAGACCCAGACCGTACATGTAGGAAATGATCATGGACCAGAGTTTACACATGGTAAGACCAGACGTACATGTAGGAAATGATCATGGACCAGAGTTTACACATGGTAAGACCAGACGTACATGTAGGAAATGATCATGGACCAGAGTTTACACATGGTAAGACC
>OZ035834.1:34266806-34361671 GCA_964034765.1 Knipowitschia caucasica | reverse complement strand
ATGTTCCATTCACACAAAACATCATTCTAAAGCTGTGTTCAGATGGCGCTGCATGGACGCATGGATGCATGGACGTGTAGATGGATGTGTGGATGGTGCATGGACGTGTAGATGGTGCATGGACGTGTAGATGATGCATGGACGTGTAGATGGTGCATGGACGTGTAGATGGTGCATGGACGTGTAGATGGTGCATGGACGTGTAGATGGTGCATGGATGTGTGGATGGTGCATGGACGTGTGGATGGTGCATGGACGTGTAGATGATGCATGGACGTGTAGATGGTGCATGGACGTGTAGATGGTGCATGGACGTGTAGATGGTGCATGGACGTGTAGATGGTGCATGGACGTGTGGATGGTGCATGGACGTGTAGATGATGCATGGACGTGTAGATGATGCATGGACGTGTGGATGATGCATGGACGTGTAGATGGATGTGTGGATGGTGCATGGATGTGTAGATGGTGCATGGACGTGTAGATGATGCATGGACGTGTAGATGGTGCATGGACGTGTAGATGGTGCATGGACGTGTAGATGGTGCATGGATGTGTGGATGGTGCATGGACGTGTGGATGGTGCATGGACGTGTAGATGATGCATGGACGTGTAGATGGTGCATGGACGTGTAGATGGTGCATGGACGTGTAGATGGTGCATGGACGTGTAGATGGTGCATGGACGTGTAGATGATGCATGGACGTGTAGATGATGCATGGACGTGTAGATGATGCATGGACGTGTAGATGATGCATGCACGTGTAGATGATGCATGGACGTGTGGATGGTGCATGGACGTGTAGATGATGCATGGACGTGTAGATGGTGCATGGACGTGTAGATGGTGCATGGACGTGTAGATGGTGCATGGACGTGTGGATGGTGCATGGACGTGTAGATGATGCATGGACGTGTAGATGATGCATGGACGTGTGGATGGTGCATGGACGTGTAGATGATGCATGGACGTGTAGATGGTGCATGGACGTGTAGATGATGCATGGACGTGTAGATGGTGCATGGACGTGTAGATGGTGCATGGACGTGTAGATGGTGCATGGACGTGTAGATGATGCATGGACGTGTAGATGATGCATGGACGTGTAGATGCTGCATGGACGTTGTAGATGATGCATGCACGTGTAGATGATGCATGGACGTGTAGATGATGCATGGACGTGTAGATGATGCATGCACGTGTAGATGATGCATGGACGTGTAGATGATGCATGGACGTGTAGATGATGCATGCACGTGTAGATGATGCATGGACGTGTAGATGATGCATGGACGTGTAGATGATGCATGCACGTGTAGATGATGCATGGACGTGTAGATGATGCATGGACGTGTAGATGATGCATGCACGTGTAGATGATGCATGGACGTGTAGATGATGCATGGACGTGTGGATGGTGCATGGACGTGTAGATGATGCATGGACGTGTAGATGATGCATGCACGTGTAGATGATGCATGGACGTGTAGATGATGCATGGACGTGTGGATGGTGCATGGACGTGTAGATGATGCATGGACGTGTAGATGATGCATGGACGTGTAGATGATGCATGGACGTGTAGATGATGCATGCACGTGTAGATGATGCATGGACGTGTAGATGATGCATGGACGTGTGGATGGTGCATGGACGTGTAGATGATGCATGGACGTGTAGATGGTGCATGGACGTGTAGATGATGCATGGACGTGTGGATGGTGCATGGACGTGTAGATGGTGCATGGACGTGTAGATGGTGCATGGGCGTGTAGATGATGCATGGACGTGTAGATGGTGCATGGACGTGTAGATGGTGCATGGACGTGTAGATGGTGCATGGACGTGTAGATGGTGCATGGACGTGTAGATGGTGCATGGATGTGTAGATGGTGCATGGACGTGTAGATGATGCATGGACGTGTAGATGGTGCATGGACATGTAGATGGTGCATGGACGTGTAGATGGTGCATGGACGTGTAGATGGTGCATGGATGTGTGGATGGTGGTGCATGGACGTGTGGATGGTGCATGGACGTGTAGATGATGCATGGACGTGTAGATGGTGCATGGACGTGTAGATGGTGCATGGACGTGTAGATGGTGCATGGACGTGTAGATGGTGCATGGACGTGTAGATGATGCATGGACGTGTAGATGATGCATGGACGTGTAGATGATGCATGGACGTGTAGATGATGCATGCACGTGTAGATGATGCATGGACGTGTGGATGGTGCATGGACGTGTAGATGATGCATGGACATGTAGATGGTGCATGGGACGTGTAGATGGTGCATGGACGTGTAGATGGTGCATGGACGTGTGGATGGTGCATGGACGTGTAGATGATGCATGGACGTGTAGATGATGCATGGACGTGTGGATGGTGCATGGACGTGTAGATGATGCATGGACGTGTAGATGGTGCATGGACGTGTAGATGATGCATGGACGTGTAGATGGTGCATGGACGTGTAGATGGTGCATGGACGTGTAGATGGTGCATGGACGTGTAGATGATGCATGGACGTGTAGATGATGCATGGACGTGTAGATGATGCATGGACGTGTAGATGATGCATGCACGTGTAGATGATGCATGGACGTGTAGATGATGCATGGACGTGTAGATGATGCATGCACGTGTAGATGATGCATGGACGTGTAGATGATGCATGGACGTGTAGATGATGCATGCACATGTAGATGATGCATGGACGTGTAGATGATGCATGGACGTGTAGATGATGCATGCACGTGTAGATGATGCATGGACGTGTAGATGATGCGTGGATGGTGCATGGACGTGTAGATGATGCATGGACGTGTAGATGATGCATGCACGTGTAGATGATGCATGGACGTGTAGATGATGCATGGACGTGTGGATGGTGCATGGACGTGTAGATGATGCATGGACGTGTAGATGATGCATGGACGTGTAGATGATGCATGGACGTGTAGATGATGCATGGACGTGTAGATGATGCATGGACGTGTAGATGATGCATGCACGTGTAGATGATGCATGGACGTGTAGATGATGCATGGACGTGTGGATGGTGCATGGACGTGTAGATGATGCATGGACGTGTAGATGGTGCATGGACGTGTAGATGATGCATGGACGTGTGGATGGTGCATGGACGTGTAGATGGTGCATGGACGTGTAGATGGTGCATGGGCGTGTAGATGATGCATGGACGTGTAGATGGTGCATGGACGTGTAGATGGTGCATGGACGTGTAGATGGTGCATGGACGTGTAGATGGTGCATGGACATGTAGATGGTGCATGGACGTGTAGATGGTGCATGGACGTGTAGATGATGCATGGACGTGTAGATGATGCATGGACGTGTGGATGGTGCATGGACGTGTAGATGATGCATGGACGTGTAGATGGTGCATGGACGTGTAGATGATGCATGGACGTGTGGATGGTGCATGGACGTGTAGATGATGCATGGACGTGTGGATGGTGCATGGACGTGTAGATGGTGCATGGACGTGTAGATGGTGCATGGACGTGTGGATGGTGCATGGACGTGTAGATGGTGCATGGACGTGTAGATGGTGCATGGACGTGTAGATGATGCATGGACGTGTAGATGGTGCATGGACGTGTAGATGATGCATGGACGTGTGGATGGTGCATGGACGTGTAGATGGTGCATGGACGTGTAGATGGTGCATGGACGTGTAGATGATGCATGGACGTGTGGATGGTGCATGGACGTGTAGATGGTGCATGGACGTGTAGATGGTGCATGGACGTGTAGATGGTGCATGGACGTGTAGATGGTGCATGGACGTGTAGATGGTGCATGGACGTGTAGATGGTGCATGGGCGCATGTTCACTAAGCATCAAGAGCATGAGTTTATCTGACGTCCTGCTGCGTTAGGGGAAAACACAGGTGGAAGTGGTAAGTACTTCTGCATCAGTGACACTTTAGGAGCACTTACAGTCACAGGTGAAACTCAGGGTGAAGACATATGTTCACAACCCCATCCTCAGTCCTGGTTTAATCTTGGTTTAGTCCTGGTTTAATCCTGATTTAGTCCTGGTTAAGCACCTGTTTTGGTTGTTTTTGAGTGTTTTCTTTTTCCTGGTTTGGACCAGCACATGTCCCTGTGACCTCTTTGCTGCTCTCTGATTTTTGCTGCACGTGTGTGGAGCGAGCCGCTGAACAGGGCGTCTGCTGCAGGATAAATGCGTGACGTCCATGCACTTCCTGACGTGAGTCTCTGCTGCTGTGACCTCAGACACGTTCAAGGGTTAGTGTCATGTTAGTGTAGCGCCACCTGCACTGCCTGATCTCTGAAGCTAAGCAGGGCAGGGCCTGGTCAGTACTGTGATGGGAGACCTCTGGGGACACCAGGTGCCACAGTGTCTGTCATTGTGTCCTCAGGCAAGACACTTACCCCACATTAGAATGAGTCTGGTGTGTGCGTGAATGGTTGGTGGTGGTGGGAGGGGCTGATGGCCCAGACTGGTGGCCTCGTCAGTCTTGTGACTACAGTAGTAGTTTATCACCACCGTGTTTGGAGTGAATGAATAATGACATAATTATGAATAATAACAATAAAAATGTTCTGTTTTGTTAACGTAAAGGAGTCTTTGGGTCATAAACACAGTTTCATCCAGCCAACTTCAGCTCTGCTTACCTTCCTATATCAGAACCAGAATCCAAAGAGGACTGGTCAGACAGGACCGGTCTGTAGCGTTCCCGTGGCGACAGGCGAGTGGAGTGTGTCTGCAATTAGTGCGCACTTGTAATGAGCTTATCAGGTCAGAGCAGCCTCCTCCAGGACCGCAACACAACAACATGCCATTACCACAACACGCAACACAACAACACGCCTATTACCACAACACGTGCGGCGCATACCGACAAAATCACAGCACTTCATTACAGACGCACACACCACAGCACTTCATTACAGACACACACACCACAGCACTTCATAACAGACACACACACCACAGCACTTCATTACAGACGCACACACCACAGCACTTCATTACAGACGCACACACCACAGCACTTCATTGCACTTTGTTGCATTGATGTCACATGAATGCTGAATGCACACACACACACACACACACAAGCAGAAACTAGAACCTGGAGAAAAACGCACAAACACCAAACCCTCAAAAAGTTACTTCTGATGTAGCTGCGATAGTGAAGGCTGCGATAGTGAAGGCTGCGATGGTGAGGGCTGCGATGGTGAGTGAGGGCTGCGATGGTGAGGGCTGCGATGGTGATGGCTGCGATGGTGAGGGCTGCGATGGTGAAGGCTGCAATGGTGAGTGAGGGCTGCGATGGTGAGGGCTGCGATGGTGAAGGCTGCGATGGTGAGTGAGGGCTACGATGGTGAGGGCTGCAATGGTGAAGGCTGCGATGGAGAGGGCTGCGATGGTGAGGGCTGCAATGGTGAGGGCTGCGATGGTGAGGGCTGCGATGGTGAGGGCTGCGATGGTGAGGGCTGCGATGGTGAAGGCTGCGATGGTGAGTGAGGGCTTCGATGGTGAAGGCTGCGATGGTGAGGGCTGCGATGGTGAGGCTGCGATGGTGATGGCTGCGATGGTGAGGGCTGCGATGGTGATGGCTGCGATGGTGAAGGCTGTGATGGTGAGGGCTGCGATGGTGATGGCTGCGATGGTGAGGGCTGTGTAGGGTAACTAGTTATATGTAGGGTAATAATACTACAGATTATGTTATAAATTTAGTATGAATTTGGTAGCGTGGAGCGGCTAGTCTCCGGAGCGGAAGCTCGCCGTTCCACCAACAGGTCTGTGTTATTTATTTTGGGCACCAGCAGAGTTAGAAATCTGCGCACAGACACACCAAATCTTTGCCTCGATCAGTCTTATGAATCTAATAGGTAGTGAGTACTTTTATCGGCCAGGGATATACCGAGATCTAACAACACGACTCTGATGGGGTTTAGTTAAAGAAAAGGGTTTTATTGATTACAAAAGTGAAGGTAAAAATATAACGAAGGGGATTTCTGGTCACATTAAAGCAGAAGTGGTATACATTTCATTCAAATCGCACATTTAACAAAGAACAGTCTTACTTTGAAGGAGCGTAGAGGGAGGTGGGTGACTGGGATGAGGATGGAGTGGAGGATGAGAATGAAGAATAGGGTGGAGGCGATGTCGTCCACGTGGTTTCTTTGTCCGGGCAGGCGGGAATTATGAAGCCAGCGACGGCAGTCCAACTTTGGATCCAGGCGTGCACACTCAGTCCGGAATGAGTCACGTGCGCAGAGTCCAGAGCCAGGGCCGGCTGGTGATGAAGAGTTCATAAATCCCAACCAGAAAATAGGTTTGCTTGAAAGGGAAAGTCTCGATGCGGACGGGCACAGTCGTTGCTGGAGGCCCGTACTGGTGCCGCCGCAGAGTCGATAGGGAGGTTGCGATAGTGATTTCAGGAGAAGGCAAGAGGTCGTTCTATGGCATTGTTCGTGTTTATATTGACTTCCCAGGGGGGCGTGTCCATGGCGCCCCTGCCCTCTGTGGACAGACCCCTTTTACAACAGACAGTTTGTAAAGGAAACACACAGGATTGATGCTAATAATCATAAGACATGTACAAACACACACCGTATTTCATTACTTTGACATTGATACACACATATGGGGCACAATGCAGATTATTGGAGTACTGGACCCAGGGGTGCCGGTTCGCAATTGTCCGTCCCGGGTGTGATAGTGTCCATTGTTCACAAGGGGGCGTCAGAGCGCCGCGGGGGAGTCTTTGATTGTCCGGTGGCAGGAGTCTGTGAGCGAGAGCAGGGTTGTGATCTTTGATCTCTACAGGCAGGCAGAGACAGGGGTGCTTATCCCCGTGGTGACTTTATTGCTCTTTTTGGCATCTGTAATCCCCATGATCAATGATAGTCCTCCGGCCGACCTCGCTGTTCCTTTGAAGCTGCAGTGGGGCGTCTTCCTCCTTTTGGTCGAATGTGTACACAACAGGGCCTGGCTCTGTTTTACGGCCCTGTCCCTTATTTAACCTTACATACCCCCCCCACGGCAGAGATGCACCTTCCGACAAGGTGCATGTCATGTCGGATATGCCGGGCGGGTGTCCCCGGTCGGTCGTCTCGCCTGTTCGGGTGTTAGTGCGTGATTTGTGGTGACATGTTACAACATTCTCGCTTCAATGTGACTCAGTAGCTAGCAAGCGCCTAACGGGGGCCAGGCTCGTAGCGGTTGGGTCTCGGGCCCCTGGCTTGGTTTGTCGAGGCCGGGTTTTCTCTAAGGCGAGTCCTGGCCCTGCAGGCTAGTTCTAACTGGGATCGGGGGTTTAGGGAGTGAGCTCCGGCCGTGAACTCTAAGGTTTGGGCCGGTGTGCCTGACTCCTGGGTCTCTTGGTCTGGAAGACTCAAAGTTCCAAGCCGAGAGATTAGCAGGAGTTTCTAATCTAGCGGACTAGGATGTAAAAATAAGAAACTTCATAAAATCCGAAAAAGGGTGGCTGCCTTGGCAGCGGGTAGGAGCGTCGTTAAGGCACTCGATGGTGAGGGGTTCCCACCTTGCTCGTTCTAAAAGGGGAGTGTAAGGGTTACGCGAATATATGACGTAGCAAGTGGGGCTTTAATTACGAGGGGCATTTCCTGTATATAAACGGGGATGACAGGTATGATTGTCTAAGAGACTGATTAGGTATCGAGGTAGGTTGGTTGGGTCTGAGCTGGTGACTCTTAGTGGTGTTTTAGGCCCTTGGTTCACCTTCCGTGATAGAAAGGGTGACCGTCTCGAGTGGGTGACTTTGGAGGTCCTCGTACTCTGACTCATTGACCTGGGGACGCCGACTCAGATTGCCACGCTCGACGGCGCTGTCGCCCCGGTTTGGTCGTCTACGGATCTGTCTCGTCATTGCCTCCGTGCACCTGTTAAAGCTATCGCGGAGTCGTCTAACCCGTCTATTTAGGACGAAGGCCATGGCTACGACCAGGCCGTACCCGAGTCCTACCGCGATGGCCATGACTGTATCGGGGGCGGCCCAGGAGTAGGCTACTGGTTGGTGGTGGATGGTCGGTCGCTTGGCAATCTCTTGGAGGAGGTTGTCTACGACCGTAACGTCAACGGTTTGTGCCCCCTCGTAGGTGGCTTGGACGAGGGTGGAGGGTTGAAGTTCCAAGGCCCTTTCCTCGAAGAACTCTGGTATCTCGACCTCTGCATCGTACTGGTTCGGATACAGGTGGTATAATGCCAGGTCGCCTACGTGCAGGATAGCGTCGGCTGGGACGTCGACCCAAAAGGTTTCGTCCGGGAGGCTTACTCGGGACGAGGTGTCATGTTTGTCATAGGTCAGGGTCGCCGTTCTAAGGGGAGTGTTCACTAGCCAGCGTGCCCCTACAATCTCTGCTCTAGTTTCGGTTATTTGTTTCCGCGAGGTGACCGTCGCGGGGCATCGACTCCCTGGAGTCATGGGCCTCAGGCCGCAGATGCCATCGGTGCTGTCCCTGACGAAAGGTTTGCTGGGGCAGAGGTAATGGATGTCCTTGGTGAGGGTGCACATCCTTAGGTTTGGCGTTAGGTATAAATTGGGGTTACTGTCGTGGTAGGCTACTATGTCTGGGGTCTGGACTCTGACGTGGGCATTGTCCCTCCAAGTCCCTAGGTTAGTGATCCCTTTTAGTCGGTAGATTTTATCGCCGGGAACTATCGGTAGGGTGACTAGAAAGGCTACCTCGCGGTCCAGAGGATTAACATAGAGGGGGACTGCAGCGCCCAGCGTGTACGCTAAGTGGGCTTGCATGGGGGTTACGGCGTCCCGTGTGGCTACGGCTAGAATGTTCTCAACTAACGATAGCGGCACGAGGTATGGCGGGATACGGCCCATGGCTAGGTTTTCGATCAAGGAACTGAGGTGACGTAGCATGTCCTCCATCAGTTGGGTGGTCAGCTGAGTATGGGCGTAGTCTAGTTGGAGGACGTCTAAGAGTTGGTTGACCGCAGCGGAGGTGCGTTTAATCGCAACCTCGTGTGTGTTAAGTACTAGCATGGTTCCTTTTAGGGATTTTCCCAAGGTTACCACGTCGTTCTGTTGTTGGTCAAGTCTGGTTTTGACATCCTCGAGCTCAGAGGCCATTTCTTGTTGGTGACGTCTGAGGGAGGATAGGCTGATGGCGTTTACCGTGGACATCCCTAAGCTAAAGAGGGTGCCCAGGGCGGACGCCGCGCCGAGGAGAGCCCCAATAAATCGTTTGGGTCTGGGGCGAGGGTCACTGAGCTCTGTCCTAGTGATCGTGAACTTCTCTAGTTGCGTCAGCATGTGTTGTATGTCTGCCTCAGCATGCTCCACGACCGTCTGGGTCCAGCGTGCACCTGCCCAATCTTTGAGTGTGACCTTCAAGGGCAGGTTCTTGCGGCAGACTTCACTAGGATTGAGTCTGACAAAGATTCGCTGTGTGTGGAGTCGGACATCCGTGATGAGGAGCCCGGGTTGTTCCTTTAAAACGATCCCGGAGGCTGGTCCGGTCTCAATAATTTCTGGGGTGCCGAGACCCAGTATGCAGGTCAGCACGAGAAGGAAAGTGGGCCACATGTTCTGCAAGGCGTGAAACAACTGTTAGGGGTTAGACAAAGACAGAGAAAGAGAAAGTCGATTAGTGCAGCCGAGAAGAGTGTTGGTGAGTGCTGGGCTAATCGTGTTTGAGGTCACGTGGTGTGTTCCTAACTGGGTTTTGAAGTGTGCCCTGCTTGTCCCATGGGGCTTTGTTTGTGGGTTTGGTTTGGCTGTAACGGGCCCATCTGAGGGTGGGCTCTCTACCTTTTGTGACCTCGATTTGGTGCACTGCGGTTGAGAGTTTGTTTCCCACCCTGTATGGTCTTGACCAGCGGGGTAGCGATTTCCGGCGTAGTCTGGTGGGGCCGGTCCCCGCGTGTCCTGGGGAGTGTGCCAAGGTGTAATACCATACCTGGTTTTTGACCTGGGGGTGGTCCTGCGGGTCGGTCCTGTATTGGTTTGTCCTCAGGCGCCGGGGGAGTTTCACGTTCTCGTCACTCCGGTTTGGGGATACGTACCTTAGTATTTCGGTCGCCGTTCGGTCCGTTGTTTCTACCTGTTGTAGTGCCTGACGTGTGTTGTTTATACCTGTTTGTTTCGCGGTAGGTGCGTCATGGGCGTGTGCCAACATTACCCCCCTCATGCTTCGAGGCACCACGAGTACCGACGAAGTGAGTGTATCGGAAGCAGAATCTAACAGCCCATGGCGTATCGGCATTATTTCTTCATCACGGCCGGGGGTTCCGAGCGTCGTGTCGATCGTGACGTCGAAGGGGCGTTCTAGTGTGGGGTTGTCGTGTCGGAGGGAGGCTAAGTCCGACCTGTCGAGGTCGGGGGCCGTCCCCCCCCAGTCCGGGTAGTCCCGTTGGCCTAGGGTTAAGTCCTGGCGTGCGTCAGGGGGGTCGCCGTGGGGTTGTCCTCCATGTTTGGGGAGGTCCCCGGCGTTCCCATCGCGGGTCACTGGCCATTGTGTCGCAACATATGCGGACGGCCCAGACTTGGGGCACCGTAAGTCGTGTGGTCCATGTAGCATGTTCAGGTGTGGGCCAGGGGGGTCGTTGTAGGTTTGTCCGCTATGTTGAGGGCGGGCCCTTTCGTCCCAATGGCTGCGGTCTGAAACATGTCTCGTATGGACGTCAGGTGGGCCGGGGTCATGGGTCGGATAGTCATGTTGTCTGTGTCGCATGTCCATGTGTGTTCCCGGAGGGGCGTCGTGGGGGTCGCAGTGGTCGACGTGTCCAATGTTGGGTTGTGTATTGTTCCTATGACCTTGATTTTGGTCCTTTCCCGTCATGATACTTACCAGTTCGGCCACGCTCCTGCGTTCACAGTTGGACGATGGTTCGCCGCGGTCGGAGCGAGGGGAGTGTGGGCCGGAGGTACTGTCACGGCTGGTTCCGTTCGAAATAGCGGTCCTGATTTCCGCTGCGCGATCAAGATCCATGGTCGCGCTTGGAGTCATGCTCAGTCCCTGTTGGTGGTCCCTACTTACCTGTGGGATTTGTTGTAAGCGGGTCGCGGCGGATTTCCTAGTTTCCGCCAGTTGTCGTTCCAGGTCACTCACTGTGTTTTGGAGCCTTGCTTTCTGGGCTTCGGAGTCGCGCAAGGTTATCCTGGAGATTATGGCCAGTCGTCCTAGCCACTGGGTTAGGGTCTTACCTTGGAGTTTCGTCGTAGTAGCTTCGGATGCTAATCTGGAGGTAGCATCTTGTAAGTCAGAGAGTGAGCTGTGCTCAAGCGTGTCGTAGCCCCCTGGGAATAACTTCTCTGTGAGGTCTCGCAGAAAGTTATCCACTATGCCGTGTCCTTCTGAGACACCGTCGTGCCTGCTCGGTCGTGGCGAGTTTCCGCCATCGATTTCCATATTTGTGTGGGTGAGTGTATGCGAGTATGACTTGGAACGTGTGTGTACGACACGGTGGGAGGAGGGAAAGGAGGAAAGCAGTGCTATAGAGAGGGTAGTTTAGCTGTTGGTCGTGTGGTGGTGTAGACCTTGGTGTGTGTCAAAACCGTGACTACAGCGTCCTTTCCGTGTGGCGGTGTATGCGAGTAGGCGGCCTAGGGCAGGGGCCGGGCGTTAGTACTTCTTCACCTGTGTGTCAGCGGAGAGCGTTGGGGTTAGTGGCGTTGGCGCACGTAGGGTTAGCAGTGGCGCCAGCAGCAGTATTAGGGCGCGGCGTTAATCCGCAGCGGTAGACGCAGCGTGAGATGCACCTGCGTTTGTTCTCGCACTTGCGTTTGTTCTCGCACTTGCGTTTGTTCTCGCACTTGCGTTTGTTCTCGCACTTGCGTTTGTTCTCGCACTTGCGTTTGTTCTCGCACTTGCGTTTGTTCTCGCACTTGCGTTTGTTCTCGCACTTGCGTTTGTTCTCGCACTTGCGTTTGGTGTCGCACTTGCGTTTGGTGTCGCACTTGCGTTTGGTGTCGCACTTGCGTTTGGTGTCGCACTTGCGTTTGGTGTCGCACTTGCGTTTGGTGTCGCACTTGCGTTTGGTGTCGCACTTGCGTTTGGTGTCGCACTTGCGTTTGGTGTCGCACTTGCGTTTGGTACGCACTTGCGTTTGGTACGCACTTGCGTTTTGGGCCGCGGCGTAGCTTTAGACGCAGCTCAAGTAAGCAGTAGCAAAAAGGCAGCAGGCTGAGGCAAGGTAATGCAGTTTTAGCGACAGTGAGGGTTAGAAATAGAGTATTAGTTTTGATGTAGTACAATCAAACATAGAGTTTGGCATAGTAGAGTGTTAGTTTCACCACTAGGTGGGAGTGCAGTATCTGTCAGATCACACGCCGATGTGGTTCAACAATAACGCGCATCATGCAGGAGCAGGAGTACAGAATAGGATTAGTTACCACAGCAATGTGTTATTATCAGTGGCAAGGAGGGGGGCGGGGGTGTGTGGGAGTGCAGTGTTTGTTAAATCACCACACAGATGTGTTACTGTAAACTAGCAGTAGTGAGTGAGCAGGAATAAAGCATAGAATGCGTATCACCAGCGACATGCAGCAGAAGGAGAGCAGAGTTTACAGCATTAACCTTGGCTAATGCAGTAATGTAGCTTAACAATTATGTTTAAGAGGAGAAGCAGAAACAGAGCGTTAGCTTTTGTTATGTATAGCAGTAATGTGTTCTAATAGCAACATGCGCTAGAAGTAGCAGAGTTACAGTATGAAACTTGGTCAACGCAGTAATGTAGCCTAACAATTATGTTTAAGAGGAGAAGCAGAAGCAGAGTGTTAGCTGTTGTTACGTATAGCAGTAATGTGTTCTAATAAAACAATATGACATGCAGAAGGGGGCGGAATTAAAATGATTCGTTTCAGTGTAGTACGATCAAACATAGAGTGGTTATTAGTTTGAGCAACAAAACAGCATGGAACAACAGCTAGACCGTGGTAATGTTACCACCATGGGCAGCAGTGTGGTCTAGCCGTGACATGCAGAAGAAGGGGCAGGATTAAAATTATTAGTTTTAGTTTAGTACAAGGAGGGGCGGAATTAGCGTATTAGTTTAGTACAATCAAACATCAAGTTTGGCCAAGTAATGTGTTATTAGTTGGAACAGAAACAGCACGGAGGTATAGCAAAGCCGTTTCACGTTAGAGCCACATTCACAGATGATTAAAGACGTGGTGCGGAATGAAGTGTCAAGACAGCAGCAATGTGGTCCCGGAAGTAGTGCCGGGACCGGAAAGCAATTTTGTGTTAGTCAATAAAAGAGGTGCGGCCCGTTTAGCGGTATGCCGACACGGCTGGCGCCTTATGATCGTCAGAACACAGAATCAGAGTGGGATAGGATAGTACGAAGTATAGTAAGTAGTGTTATTGTTAGATAACAGGTAGACAATGCAGCAGAATGGTATTAGCAGTGGGGATGCGGCTCTGGCTTTTAGCGCGCCAGGGCCGGAAGTTAGCCGTATGCTAAAAACAAAGGAGCGTAGCTAGCATTTAGCTTGCCGGCAACGGTACATTGTAGCAGCAGTTTATACACGAAAGTCTGGAGCGAGTTATACAGTTCGCACAAGCACGTAATCACAGTGGTGGGATGGCGTCTGTCTGTATTGTGCAGTACAGTCTTGGTGTGTGTATGTACGACAGCAGAGTAGCAGGAGAAAGAGTGGTGAGACAGAGTTAGCGTTAGCCACCTTTAGCAGAACAACAGTATCACCTTCACACAGCAGCCATTTACAGCCTTTTACACAGATATACTCGGTTAAAATCCTGTGTGACCTGGGTCACCAAGGGACACAGAGTAGATCCGTACACCCGTGTTCTGGACACGGTGTACAGTGGAGTTATAAGAATAAGGTTTTGCGCTTTCTCTTCAGAGGGAAGCGACTTTCACAGACTCACGCTGCCTGACTGGCCTAGACAGGGCAAAACGTTGGAGAGAATGTGTAGTACCTGTGCAAAAGCCAGGGTTTTGAGACTAAATTAATAGTCTGGTGCATGCACGAGACGCTTTTATCGCAAGCGTGGGGCGTAGGGGAGCTCGATTGCCGTTGAAGTCACTATAGCAACGGGGGTAGCAGGGATGTGGGGGGTGCGGGAGTGGGGGGAAACGCTTTGAGCGGAGCAGCAGTCTAAGTTAGCGTATTGCAGATCAGTCACAGAGTACGAGTCGATAAATCTGGTCTATATTCGCGGATCTCACAAACAGGGTACCAATATGTAGGGTAACTAGTTATATGTAGGGTAATAATACTACAGATAATGTTATAAATTTAGTATGAATTTGGTAGCGTGGAGCGGCTAGTCTCCGGAGCGGAAGCTCGCCGTTCCACCAACAGGTCTGTGTTATTTATTTTGGGCACCAGCAGAGTTAGAAATCTGCGCACAGACACACCAAATCTTTGCCTCGATCAGTCTTATGAATCTAATAGGTAGTGAGTACTTTTATCGGCCAGGGATATACCGAGATCTAACAACACGACTCTGATGGGGTTTAGTTAAAGAAAAGGGTTTTATTGATTACAAAAGTGAAGGTAAAAATATAACGAAGGGGATTTCTGGTCACATTAAAGCAGAAGTGGTATACATTTCATTCAAATCGCACATTTAACAAAGAACAGTCTTACTTTGAAGGAGCGTAGAGGGAGGTGGGTGACTGGGATGAGGATGGAGTGGAGGATGAGAATGAAGAATAGGGTGGAGGCGATGTCGTCCACGTGGTTTCTTTGTCCGGGCAGGCGGGAATTATGAAGCCAGCGACGGCAGTCCAACTTTGGATCCAGGCGTGCACACTCAGTCCGGAATGAGTCACGTGCGCAGAGTCCAGAGCCAGGGCCGGCTGGTGATGAAGAGTTCATAAATCCCAACCAGAAAATAGGTTTGCTTGAAAGGGAAAGTCTCGATGCGGACGGGCACAGTCGTTGCTGGAGGCCCGTACTGGTGCCGCCGCAGAGTCGATAGGGAGGTTGCGATAGTGATTTCAGGAGAAGGCAAGAGGTCGTTCTATGGCATTGTTCGTGTTTATATTGACTTCCCAGGGGGGCGTGTCCATGGCGCCCCTGCCCTCTGTGGACAGACCCCTTTTACAACAGACAGTTTGTAAAGGAAACACACAGGATTGATGCTAATAATCATAAGACATGTACAAACACACACCGTATTTCATTACTTTGACATTGATACACACATATGGGGCACAATGCAGATTATTGGAGTACTGGACCCAGGGGTGCCGGTTCGCAATTGTCCGTCCCGGGTGTGATAGTGTCCATTGTTCACAAGGGGGCGTCAGAGCGCCGCGGGGGAGTCTTTGATTGTCCGGTGGCAGGAGTCTGTGAGCGAGAGCAGGGTTGTGATCTTTGATCTCTACAGGCAGGCAGAGACAGGGGTGCTTATCCCCGTGGTGACTTTATTGCTCTTTTTGGCATCTGTAATCCCCATGATCAATGATAGTCCTCCGGCCGACCTCGCTGTTCCTTTGAAGCTGCAGTGGGGCGTCTTCCTCCTTTTGGTCGAATGTGTACACAACAGGGCCTGGCTCTGTTTTACGGCCCTGTCCCTTATTTAACCTTACAGCTGCAATAGTGAAGGCTGCGATGGTGAAGGCTGCGATGGTGAGGGCTGCGATGGTGAGGGATGCGATGGTGAGTGAGGGCTGCAATGGTGAGGGCTGCAATGGTGAGTGAGGGTTGCGATGGTGAGGGCTGCGATGGTGAGGTCTGCGATGGTGAGTGAGGGCTGCGATGGTGAAGGCTGCGATGGTGAAGGCTGCGATGGTGAGGGCCGCGATGGTGAGGGCCGCGATGGTGAGGGCTGCGATGGTGAAGGTTGCGATGGTGAGGGCTGCGATGGTGAAGGCTGCGATGGTGATGGCTGCGATGGTGAAGGCTGCGATGGTGAAGGCTGCGATGGTGAGGGCTGCAATGGTGAGGGCTGCGATGGTGAAGGCTGCGATGGTGAGGGCTGCGATAGTGAGGGCTGCGATGGTGAAGGCTGCAATGGGGAGGGCTGCGATGGTGAGGGCTGCGATAGTGAGGGCTGCGATGGTGAAGGCTGCGATAGTGAGGGTTGCAATGGTGAGGGCTGCGATGGTGAGGGCTGCGATGGTGAAGGCTGCGATGGTGAGGGCTGCGATGGTGAGGGCTGCGATGGTGAGGGCTGCGATGGTGAGGGCTGCGATGGTGAGGGCTGCGATGGTGAGGGCTGCACGGGGGAGTCTGGATTAAAATTATGAGCTACTGTTGCCCCATCTGCTTCTATTGTCTCTGCTGGTACGCTCGTCTCTGCTGGTTCGCTCGTCTCTGCTGGTACGCTCGTCTCTGCTGGTTCGCTCGTCTTGCTGGTACGCTCGTCTTGCTGGTACGCTCGTCTCTGCTGGTACGCTCGTCTCTGCTGGTACGCTCGTCTCTGCTGGTTCGCTCGTCTTGCTGGTACGCTCGTCTTGCTGGTACGCTCGTCTCTGCTGGTTCGCTCGTCTCTGCTGGTTCGCTCGTCTCTGCTGGTACGCTCGTCTCTGCTGGTTCGCTCGTCTCTGCTGGTTCGCTCGTCTCTGCTGGTTCGCTCGTCTCTGCTGGTACGCTCGTCTCTGCTGGTACGCTCGTCTTGCTTGTTCACTCGTCTCTGCTGGTGCGGAGCCAGGACCAGACGCCACAGAGTGCAGTGTGCCAGCAGCAGAGGAGCGCTCGCCCACACAGTCCTGCTGCACTCATACTTTACCAGGCTTCGCTGGTCCCCAACCCTGGTACAGGGCCAAAGCGAATTCAATACCGGTCCGCAAGGAAAGAGTACATATCTTTAACATTATTTTAGTGATCTATTATTTGAACTAAAGGCTTTATCCTTATTTTCCCACCACACATGAGCAGTGGGAAATTACTATTAATTAGATAAATCACATAAGAAACTGAAAAGGAATAATAATAATACATATTATTTCTTAGGAGCCTTTCTAGACAGTCAAGGTCGTCTTAAATCACCAGTAAAAAGTACATTTAGTTCCATTTTAGAAGCAGCATGGACAGAGGTTTGTGTGGGTCTGATGTCAGGGAGGAGGTTTGAGGAGGAAGCTCATTCAGACGCTTGTATTCACGACTCTTCTTTCGGTCTTTACCCAGAGCTCAAGACCCGAGGAGAGGGAACGAGCTCTGAGCAATGAATCCAGAGCTTTGACTTTAGACTCAGCGCCATCTTTTTAAAACAATGGAACAAAAAAAGTTTCCATCTGTGGGCTGCCCTGGCTGCAAAGACTCTGCCCCTGAACACTTCACTGCAGGACAGTGTGTGACTCGGTGCATTTTTCCACAATCTGAGTTTAGATGCTTCTGTCCTCACAGAGAGCGAGGCCTCAGACTCTGACATAATGTACAGACATCAGACTGACCCTGTGCTCACAAAGCACAGACTGACCCTCTGCTCACAAAGCACAGACTGACCCTCTGCTCACAAAGCACAGACTGACCCTCTGCTCACAAAGCACAGACTGACCCTCTGCTCACAAAGCACAGACTGACCCTGTGCTCACAAAGGAGCTGCTCACACTCAAGACTTCTCCAATTTTCATGTGTCTGAAGAAAAAGGCAAATTTATTTATAAAGCATCATTCACACAGAAGCAAAACAGGGTGCTAAACACTGGGAAACAATAACACATTATAGGAATAAAGCAATAAAAAATGATAAAAAATTACGAAATATAAAACATAAAAATTCATAAACACACATATGTACATACACAACAGATACACACACAGAGATATTAACAATAAGCACAGGCGTATGTAAATGCTGAGGCATGATTAAAACGCTCCTGCAGTTGGAACAGTTCCTGCGGAGAGTGTTCCACAGACGAGGAGCAGGAACTCTCTTGAACTCTCTGAGCCACAGACCTTTGTTGAAAACTGTTCACATCTCGAGGCTAAGTTACTTCAGCTTCAAACAACAATGATTCGATTCAATATTCACCTGATCAGGATTCTTTTGTAGAAGGTGGATTCAAGTAGATTTAGGAATACATCTGTTGAATGGCACAAACTATTCAAAGGGGACTTAACTGATTCATATTTATAATATACTGTATGATGTCTGATGTTGTTGTGTCCTTGGGCAAGACACTTAACCCCACATTGCCTGAAGCCCTCGCTGAAAGACCAAGGCCATCACATTAATGACGGAGAAGCCATCTTACCATTGACCCACCACCTGCAGGAGGATCAGAGGGACTGGTGCTCTGAGACTTGGGCAGCTCTGATTGTCACCTCTCGACCCAGAGATGGAATTATAAAGAGGTAGAGAATGACATGACATAACATGATGACATATTAATAATGTAGACTAATTAGAGTCTATATTAATACATGGTATACATAGTTTTATTTTATCATATGGCAAAAAACAAAACACATACATCCTATAATTATATAAAGATAATAATAGAACACACACACTGCTGGAGCTAAGTCCACGGTCGGACTGAGTCCGCCTTGGAGCTTCTCCGTGAGGACAGTAGCATCATCGCTGCAGTGAGAGCAGACAGAGCTTTGGGCTCAGACTCGTTCTAGTCTGAATGAGGCTGTGCACAGATCCACCGTGGTCCATACAATGCGCGGTCACATTGTTTTGCTGGTGGCTCGGGACGCTGTCAGTCACGGTGATTAGCCGTAAATACATCTGTCAATCACATCAAGCTGGATTTTAATTATGTGCTCAAGGACAGAGTTTTCTGTGCACCGTGGTCCCTATAGGACGGCAACACCACTCAGACTGATGACACCAGAGAAACATGGGTCTGTCCTGGTATGTCCTGGTCCGTCCTGGTCCGTCCTGGTGCGTCCTGGTCTCTCCTGGTCTGTCCTGGTCTGTCCTGGTCTGTCTCTCCTGGTCTGTCCTGGTCTGCCTCGGTCTGTCCTGGTCTGTCCCTGTCTGTCCTGGTCTGTCTCTCCTGGTCTGTCCCTGTCTGTCCTGGTCTGTCTCTCCTGGTCTGTCCCTGTCTGTCCTGGTTTGTCTCTCCTGGTCTGTCCTGGTCTGCCTCGGTCTGTCCTGGTCTGTCCTGGTTGCAGCAGGTGGGGACAGAAGGCTCCTGGACAAACATCTGTGTGGACCATGACGTCGCCCCCTGCTGGACACTCGCTTCAGTGACAGACTGATCCACCCTCGCTGTGTGAAGGAGAGGTTCCGCAGGTCTTTCCTTCCTGCTGCTGTCAGACTGTACAACAAACAATGAGGACTAACAAATACTGCCGACCTGACCTCACATCTGTGCAATAATTTGGAATAATCCCAGAACGTGCACTAGAGCCACGTGTGTCACTGTGTTCCAGAACCCCATGCTAATGCTAATGCTAATGCTAATGTACAGATGTAAACATACAACTATATTTATGCACTAGATTATACCACATGTTATTCTTGCTTCTTTATTATGCTAAAGTTAGAGATTTTCTTTTCTTTCCCCACTGTTTTATTAAAGCATCTCTTCTTCTCTGACTAAGAAGAAGATTCTGGAGTTTTCTGTCTGGATCGTGACTGTGTGTGCTGTGATCTGGTGCTAGTGCAGTGGTTCCCAAAGTGAGGGTCAGGGCCACAGCGTACGGCGGAGGCTGCAGCAGAGTCACAGTCGTTACAGCGTCAGGTCTAGAGCTGAGAGCTTTGAGAGAGTGGACCCAGAGCTGTGGATACTGAACAGAATGAACCACAGCAGCAGCTCATGTTGGACACGATCTGTGGAAGGAGCAAAATGTGGAAACTTTAAGGTTCCTGCAGTTTGGAAACTTTACAGATGCACTTGTTTTTTCTCTCCCTGTAAATGTTGCTGCAGTACAGTGTTCATGGTTTTACACTGGTCCAGACCAGAGCAGAGAGGATTCATGGTCTGAACCCAGTGGATCAAGCCGACGTTCACCGGAGGAATGCTAGGCAATGCAAGGCAAAGTGCTGAACAAAATAAGAAAGCATTAAAATCATAAATAATCACAGAACATTAAAAAGAAAGATAAAAATATAAAGTATAAAATCCCTCAGTTGTATGCACATTGTCAGAGACGAGGCCTGTCTCACATCTTCAGGAAGACTGTTCCAGATTTTAGCAGAATGAATCTGAAAAGCAGCCTCCCCATGTTTAGTTCTGACTCTGGGCACTGACAGGAGTCCAGTCCCTGTGCTCCTCAGAGTCCCAGCAGGAGTCCAGTCCCTGTGCTCCTCAGAGTCCGGGCTGGTTCATATGGGACTAACATGTCACTAATATATTTTGGTGCGAGGCCATGGAGAGACTTGTAACAAGCAGAGCTGTTTTAAAGTCTATTCTCTGAGCCACAGGAAGCCAGTGCAGAGACCTGAGGACTGGACTAATGTGGTCGTACTTCCTGGTTCTAGTCAGGACTAATGTGGTCGTACTTCCTGGTTCTAGTCAGGACTAATGTGGTCGTACTTCCTGGTTCTAGTCAGGACTAATGTGGTCGTACTTCCTGGTTCTAGTCAGGACTAATATGGTCGTACTTCCTGGTTCTAGTCAGGACTGATATGGTCGTACTTCCTGGTTCTAGTCAGGACTAATATGGTCGTACTTCCTGGTTCTAGTCAGGACTAATGTGGTCGTACTTCCTGGTTCTAGTCAGGACTAATGTGGTCGTACTTCCTGGTTCTAGTCAGGACTAATGTGGTCGTACTTCCTGGTTCTAGTCAGGACTCGAGCTGCTGCATTTTGAATGTACTGCAGCTGTTTTACAGCCTGTTTGGACAGACCTGTGAGCAGGCCATTGCAGTAGTCTAACCTACTGGAGACAAATGCATGGATAAGAATCTCCAGGTCTGCTTTAGGCACTATGTTTTTGATCCTGGCAATGTTTTTAGATGGTAAAAAGCCAGTATTACCCCTAGATTTCTAACTTTTTAAAAAATGCTATCAAAGCATTGCTCCTTTAAAGAGGCTATATGGAAGTTTCACCACTTATAAAACTATACAGAATTAAAATTTCTTCCACATACATTCTCCAGCAATGCCTTGGTGTGTAGAATGAGCCCTGGCATTTTCATTGCTATTGCCTCTATATGCCTATAAACATGTCTTTATCTGCTTGAAATTTGAGGATTCGGGTCGAAACCATCCAGGGCAGCGTGATGCGTAATGACGTCATGCGCGTTCACGCTAAGCTGTAGCAGCGCTGGCTACTTGTGTTATTAGTGCATCTGCAGAGCGAGAGGTGACTGTGGGAGGATGGATACAGCGAAGAACAACAAGAGACCGGCTTCAAGCAGCGCCGAAACTCCAGCAAAGACCCAAACTAAAGCAAAGAAACAGAAAATTATTTCTAGTGTGACCAAAAGGGGGAAACTCGAATCTGACCGCAGTAGGCAACAAACGAGGGTAAACATTGGAGTTGCTTTTGAGAGGTGGAAAACTCTGAGAGAACCTCTGGGCATGAGAAAAGACCCACAGTTGGCATCATTTCTGCTTGAAAGGTAAGACATTTTCTCTAAACACATGTGTTTATGCTTTCAAAGCAGCGGTGTCTGTGCATTGAAAGGCTACGTAGCGAAATACTTTATTTTTGTCTACATCTAAGTTTTTATTTGTGGAAAGTGCTCAGAGTGAGAGAATGATGGGTCATTTTCTAAATACTATCTGTAATACGCATTTCTAGCAAGATCTCTGCATCAAACTAACACACTAGCTAGCATTAGCTGGCAAAGCCCTATTGTTGTAGTTACGAGAGGCACCCTCTATCAAAGGGACCAGTCACGTCCACACCCCATGGCCCATCAGCAGAGGTGTTGATGGGGCCCCATCCCCCCAATTCAGTGACTGCAGGCGAATCTGATAGGTGAGTTTGCCAAATGCAACTTCTGCTTACAGGTTACCACTCATCCACCGTCAACTAAAAAGTATTTTGTCCTACAGGGAAGACTTTCCTTTTTGCAGGAGTTGAACCTTTGACAGCAGATACAAGGTTACAATCGTTAGAGGAAAGGTAAACATGCATGAATTTTAACATTTGACGAATACTGTTTTTTGTAATGAATGTAAATTGTCTTATTGTGAAGCAGCAAATCAATGGAGCTGAAGGAAGAGGCTTTGAATGAGAAACAAGCCAACAATCTGGAAAACAGTGTGTACGTTATTCTCAATGTAATTCAATGTGTATGTGTTGGTTCATAATTTACATATTGGGCTGTTCTTTTTTAATTCCAGAATAGAGTTTGAGGGGGATGGAGTTTCAGACCCGTATGATTCAGATTATGTGCCACCAATCTCATTACGGTATGTATTTTTTTTCTTATCTTTTACTTTTCACTCACTGATAGTATACATTTCATTTGGGTTGTAAAATAGCGGTGCATCGCAGGATATGGTCGACAAACTTCCTTGCATTGGGCTGGAAGAATCTATATTAGACATTGCCGACTGTGTTGAGGAAGTCCAAGAAGCAGATCTTGAGGAAGATTTGGAAGAAGAGGCAGCTGCCACCATTCCCATTTTCCCAAAACCATGTCGAGTGGTTGTTGAAAGTGACCTTGTAAACCAGCAGGCATGCATAGCATACAACAAACACCTCTGCAGATGGCAACTTTCCTCCAACTGTCAATAAATGCCACTACAGTGACCACACACGCACAGAGTGTGACGGCCGTCCACCCTTTTCTGTAAAGTCACATGCGTGAGGTCCATCTTTGATATTGGAGTGGGTGAGTTTACATGGTTTGCACATGTGTTTACCAGACTAAGGTGGTACATGTGTGAAGTTACATACTTGTTAACACTTTCTTCCCCATATAGTTTTGCCTGCACGGCCACAAATTATGGAGTTTATGCAAGGAGGAGATTTTATGTTGTTCTCCAATATTTACCTCTTATTCAAATTCATGAATATCTGCATGGTGCCTCCTCAACATCTTCTGCAGTCCAGGGAACCTACTGTCTAAAAACAATAAAGCAGTTTTGGGAGGAGAAAAGGACTGCTATCATCAACAGATTAGAGTCCAAAGACAACGTTGTTGCCCTTGGTAAGTAACATATTCATTTCTAAGCCTGTGTATACGTATGCTTACATGCCTTTTGTGTTTATGTTTTAGCTGACGGGAGGATCTACTTTCCAGGTAATGCACAAAGCTCTGTGGCATTTCATTAATATCGGTGTGTTGTTATTGAAATGTTTGTCATTATTTCCCCCACAATCTATATATTTTTCCAAAAAGGTCACTCTGCTATGTGCTGTACGTACACAACGATGGAGCTAGACACCATGGACATCGTAAGTGTTTAATTGTATTTAACACAGGTCTGGTAAGACTTTTTTAAATATAATTGTGGTGTCTTCAATCAGGCTGAATCGTTTCTGGTCAAAAGGCTTTACTTGTATGGATTGAGTACATCTTTAACCATTTCTGGTATGCTTGTCAGCACACAAGCACCAGAGAGGAGTTTATGGTCTGTATGAACATTGGATATTTATAACGTCACTAGATAATGTCATTTTCTCTTTGTGTGGTGACATGGTATAACTTTTGATATACAACGTATTGTATACATTTAGGGTGTGTGGAGAGGTGCACTTCACCATGTGCGCCTCTGGAGGATAAACAGCACAAAGAGCACATTCCACGTGGTTCTTAACCGGAGGTGGCTGAAGGATATTGAGAAGTTGCTCACCTTTCGGTAAGTCATGTGGGTGACATCTTGTGGGAATGTACAGGAACTGCCTTTTTAATACTACAAAGTATATTATATTACACAGAGATCGAATTTATTTGTATGTTTGACGTTACAATAATCTTTGTTCTGTAGGACAACTTCGAAGCTCGAATCTTTCCAAAACCATGTCCTGATGTACGCAGGGAAGCGTTTTGGATTTACTTATGGCGCCTATGAAGCTCGTACACTAGAGCCCTGCACGGGCCTATTATCTGGGCCCGAGCCCGGCCCTGGCCCGAAGGGGTGGAGCCGCAGCCCGGCCCGGCCCGATATGGTTTCTGAATTTTCAGGCCCGAAACCCGCATCAAGCCCGACTTTTTTTTTTTTTTGTAACATCCCATAACAATGTTTTAGCGTAGTATATAGTGCCGCGCACTGATATGAACGCAGACTTAGCTAGAGGGCGGAGTTATACATGGTAGTGATGTGTTGCAATGAGTTCTGTGTGTGCGGAGTGGTGCAGAGTGAACGTCTGTATGATGCCCAGATGCTGCAACACACCTGTGTAGTGTTGTCATTGACGGCACATAGCGTTACTTACAGAACAACAAACACTACTGCGTGATAGAACGCTATATTCAGTGGGTGCGTTCGTAAATGTAATCTGCCGCTCTGAAAATGAAGAGCCCGAGCCCGGCCCGTGTCCGAGGTCATTATGCGGTCATCGGCCCGAAGCCCGGCCCCCAGCCCGGCCGTACACTCCTCGCTGCATTAGACTACAACCTCCATAACCATCGCCCAGTGCATGTGAGCAGCAAAGGCCAAGTATCGTAAGTCATACTTTATTATCAAGATACAGTATAAAAGCAATAAAGAAATATATTATTTCTACTGATGTCTACAGAAAAAGTCTCAGCGTCACGCTGTGAAGGAGACTAAAGACTACAGCTCTATCCCAGACCAGCGCCTCAGCTCTGCTTGGGGGACTCTCAAAAAATGTAAGCAGATGACCCCAGGGCCATGGGTCCTCTGTCCCCATCATCCCTCCTCCTGCAGCTGAACTGGAGCGGACACAACAGAGGACAGGTAGTGATGATAATCAAGTGGGAAAAAAATCTCTATGATATAAAATATTTTTCTTTCTTTTTCTAGGACTTTTTTATCTGGTCCCTGAACAGAAGCTAACAGCAATCAAAGATGGACACAGCACATTTATTTATATTATGTCAAATATATATATATTTTCCCCCAAACATTGAAATAAAAGAAAGACTCATTTCTAAAGTGGTGATGAGTTGCCTTTTAGTTTTAATTCCCTACTGTGGAACGAATAAAGGGGCGTCTTTTTATAACCCACATGTCCTGCTCTTCTCATTCTAGCCTGGCCTCTCCTCTGGCTGCTCCTCTTCCTCCTCTTGCTGCTCCTCTTCCTCCTCTGGCTGCTCCTCTTCCTCCTCTGGCTGCTCCTCTTCCTCCTCTGGCTGCTGCTCTTCCTCCTCTTGCTGCTCCTCTGGCTGCTCCACTTCCTCTTCTTGCTGCTCGTCTGCCTCCTCCTCTCCCCCATTCAAAGTCACTGCTCTCAGAAACTACAGATTCAACTGGACTGGAGTCCTGGAAGGAAAAGCAAAAAGATTTAGATGTCACTGTTCTGGAATGTGTGTTTTGTACAAACTTCATCGAAATATTTTGAATTTATCAGAAGAGTTGATATAGTTTTATACCTACAGACAACTTGTGTAGTATTAGTAGCAGACTAGTGTCAGTAATAACACTAATAAAAACAAAACAGTAACAGTGGTAATTATGCTGTGTTTTCTATGGGAATAATAATGTTGCTAATGTTAGCTTGTCTTGGCTGCAAAATAACAGTGACTTCACTGATTTATGTTTATGAGTAGTAAATATACTGCAAAAAGTCTCATGCTACACTAACCTTATAAGGCCCAATGAAAAGATGATTTTGGCTTTTCATGGAAGCATTTCTATCTGTGGAATTGTATTATTACAGTTAGGCTTACGTTTATATATACATAATAGACACTTTTTTGTTCCCCTTTGAAATGTTGTTCATTTGTGTGAATATAATGTGGCTTCAGGCTTTTGATAATTCACTTTGCTTTACATTTTCTGAAGTATCAGATCTTGGAAAATATACACATTGATTTGGTCTAAATATCATACAAAACAGTAACATGTCTTACCTCTGTTGAAGTCATCCCCGCAAATATGTAACTTATCGAGGACAGGACCATATCAGCTGTTGTTTATGTTCTGTTCCTCGTGCACGCGCCTCTCATTCAGACTGCAGTTACACCTCTGGCCAGAGGGGGGTTCGTGAGCACAAAAATTGCAAACTCCGCAAGGCTCCTTTAACGCATTTCACGGAACCTTTATCATGGAGAGAGTCTTGGCGGACCGATTATACAGGAGCGCTGACTATGCTCCGGACAACAACAAACTATATGGAACATGAGGGAACAATGTTCCCCTGGGGATGCTGTGAGTGGTAGAGTGTGGTAGAGCAGGATTACTATTGCAACAACACATCATCAGTAACGTAAAACTAACCTGTCTCACGACGGTCTAAACCCAGCTGAGTCAAAAAATATATTATATTTATAAATATGCTATTGATACTTAATGGCAGAAGTTTCACTGGTCTGTTGGACAAGAAATTAAACAGCACTATGCAAAAATGTGGCCAAAAGTGGTACTGCAGCCTCTCCCACTCGCCCTGACTCAGGTTGCCAGATATGCAGACGAATCCAGCTGGGACCATAACAGCTGAATAGACAAGAGTTTTGTCAACAACAAATCTATAACCAACACCTTTTTCACAAAGATAGAAATTCTGGTTTTATTCCTTCTTTTGTCGTTAATGGTCACTGACTGTCTGATTGGTGAAATGGTGGAGGGCGGGACATCAAAACAAAAACAATAACAATCTCCGCTCCACTCTGAGCCCAGCGATGGACCCGCTGCAGTTCGCCTACAGGCCGGGCATCGGAGTCGAGGACGCCATCATCTCCCTCCTCCATCGCTCGCTGTCCCACCTTGAGAAACCCGGCTCCACTGTTTCTCGACTACTGTAACGCTTTATTGGCAGCGTGCCCTAAAGCGTCTTTGAAGAGCTTCCAGCTCGTTCAGAATACAGCAGCTAGGATCTTAACAGGTACCAAAAGGAGGGAGCACATAACTCCGGTGTTAAAATCACTCCACTGGCTCCCTGTGGAGTACAGAATAAAGTTTAAAATCCTTCTCTTAACATATAAAGCCATAAATGGCTTGGCTCCTTCTTATCTCCAAGACACATTAGTGTCGTATCAACCAAGTCGAGCGTTGCGCTCACAAAACGCCAGACGTCTGGTGGTTCCTAAGGTCTCAAAGGTCACTGTTGGTGGCAGAGCATTTAGCTCCAAGCTCCTTTACTGTGGAATCAGCTTCATTTATGTTAAGGAAGCAGATACGGTCTCCACATTCAAGGCCAGGCTTAAAGCACTTTACTTTAATTTAGCATATAATTAGGTAATATATAATATACGGTGTATATATTATATATATATGCTGTATTATGTTATATATTATGTTATATATTATACAATAATGTATTGTGTTATGTTGTATATTATGTTATATATTATGCTGTATGTTATATTGTGTATTATATATGATATATATGGTATATATGGTATATATGATGTATATGATATATAATATATAATTAGGTTTGCTTGGATCGGTTTGCACACCTGGTGTGCAATCCATGAATCTTGGTGCTGTAGCCTAGACTTGTCATGGTGTGGACTTTCTGTTGATGTATCTGGTTTTATTTTGATATGTTTGTTCTCTTGTCGTAAGTTTTACTTCCTGTCTGTCTCGTTGATTGTTTGCCCCTCCCTGATGTGCTACACCTGTGTCTACCTGTATGTATTTAGACCTTGTGCTCCTGTCCTCTTGTTGTCGGTTCATTGTTGTTTTTCCCCCATGTCTTGTTCCCGGTTTCAGTTATACTTTTTGTGGTGTTTATTAAATGATATTATTTTTGCAGTCCTGCTTTTGGGTCCTTCCTTGTTTACCCGTGACAAGACTAGCCTAGCTAGTGATGGCAATATGAAGCCCCATGAAGCCTTGAGGGATCGCAGCCTATTACTCGGCCCATGAGTCGAAGGCTCGAGGTGAATCATGCTCCACTACGCCATCATGTGGACAAATAAATACATAACACTCAAGTGCTTACAATGAATGGTGATATCTAATGTTAAAATGTATATTTACAGTCTATGGTCTGTTGTATATTTTAACTATGCAGATGTGAATATTGGCTGACCCTGATTTGAACTGTCTTTTCCTAAAGCAAAAAGACCTGGTTTCCCCATGTTCCTTTGTTAGTCCAAAGTGCATGGGTGAGTTAATGATAGGTAATGTGGGGGGGGATTCTGCTAATCCTGAAGGAGGGGGACCCAGAGAGCCTTCTGCCTTATCTCAAAGAAGTAATAAATTTGGGGAGTGGTAGTGTGTGTGAATGATTCTGTTTAAGGTACGGCAGACAGAGGGGACATGATGGAAGAGGCCGGACCCAAGTCCTGCCTGATACGACACGCCCCCTGCTTCCTGAACATGGACTGATAATGCTCTGGCTTGAGAGGACACAGGAGAATGAGCCGAGGGCGAGCCAGGGACATGCATAGTTTTAGGAGCCCTCTTTGTTGGAATTTCTGTATCTGATTGTAAAGATAATTAAATACAGATGTTAAAACTTGGAGATCTGTTGTCATGCCTCTGCATCAACTCGAACACGTCAGTCAAGGGAATTATTGACTTCATTTGGAGACCCCCGACGTGATGGTGCAGGGGAAAGACAGAGATGAGCTCAAATATAGACTGGGTCCGTGGGCCGGGAGAATTCTCTCTTCTCTTCTCTCTTCTCTTCGAAAGAGGTAAGCGGATCGTTACTTTTGAAAATCTGCACATTGTTTTAAATGGAAGAGAGAGAGAGAATTCGGCTCGACGGACTGCAGCGTGGCCAGGCGACCGCCGTGACGGGGCGTTCTATCGGACGCGATAGAACAATAGTCAGGTTTAGACGTTTTAACCTTGGGGGAAGCATTGGTCCCTCCTTAAAAAACAGAACAGATGATGAAAAGAGCCACAGGGGTATAAGTGCAAAAGAGGCACAACTGTTTAGATAAATAGGATTAGAGAGATAGGGATAGTTAGGGTCAGAAGTGATAGGATAATAAAACCTTCTATATCCCCCGGGGGCGGGGAAAAGGGCACAATTAATTTAAACAGAAGAAAAGCCAAGTATTTAAAATGTGGATTCTGATAATAATGATCTGATTAATGAGGAAAAAGAGAGCCTCTTGGCTGTAGTATACGAGTTTCATGTGAAGAAATGATCAGTTATGGAAGTTTTTCTCTTATTCTGATGTAATGTTTAATAGTCACAGAGAATCAAAAAAAAAAAAGAGATTCTGCTGGGACTATTACTCATGTAAGCAAATAGTAATGTTTTCCATTACTGACGTATTTAAGGATAAAATGTAAAGTGTCGTTTGACGTGAGAAAAACTTTTACCACTGATTTAGAACCTTGTCACGAGAAAAACGAGAAAAGTATTTGACTCCATGCTTCCTTTGTTCGGGAGGCCCCTCCCCTCCCTCGTTCTGTCTTCTCTCTCTCCCCTCTCTCTCTCTCTCTCTCTCTCTCGTGAAGAAAGAATTTTTTGTAGAAAATTACATTTATACACACGATAATGTTACTGACATGGAGTCATAGGATCACAGAACTTTGAGTTAGATTATAAAGAGGCATTATTTTATTTTTTATCTCCAAGGCGTCTAGACAAGTTTTTTTTTCCCTACATTTTGGTGATATAAAAGTTAGAATGATCTTAGAGAGCATTATACTTTTGGAAAAATAGGGCTTAGGATAGTAGTTGAATGCAGATTTGGTTTTCAGAATTTAATGTTTAAAATGTTAATAGTAATTATTTCATAGGTTTATTTTGAATTGTAATTAATCATTGGTTTGGTATGGTAATTAACACACTTGTTTGTGTTTCTTGTTTGTCTGTTTTTTCCGAGAAAACTTCTGTCTGTTTCATTTGGCCAAAAATCGTCCCTGCCACAAACCACAACCGAGCATCATCATCATCATCATCAGCGTCTCCCCCTCTCCCTGCGGGTCGCAGGGGGCAGCATCGGCTGCAGCAGCTAACAGGAACTCTCGAAGAAGACTTCTCCTGCCTGTGAGGAGGCAAAGAAAAGACCGCAGACTTTTTCACAAACTGAGTGTTGTCCCATCCACGAAACAGAAGGTGGCGGTAATGCGAAGAATAGGCCGCCAACCGCCGGAAAACCAAACAAGAAGAAGAAGGACACGACACATTTGGGTGCGTCAGATATGAAAGAAGAAGAAAGACATTATGAGGAAAAGTTATCGGAAGAAGAAAGAAAGTGATTGTTGAAAGAAGAAGAAAGACATTGTGAGAAAGAGTTATCGGAAGAAGAAAGAAAGTGATTGTTGGAAGAAGAAGAAAAAAGACATGGAGACAAAGACATTGGACACTATGAGACAAAAGACATTGAAAGACGCCATGAGTAAAAGAAAGACATTAACGGACATTTGAGACGTGGCAGGCCTAAATGAGACACACAGAAGGTAAATATACAGACAGACAACAAACGCACAGAGACATATTAAGTCATATTTACACATTTAGGTCATTCGTTCATAACACCACATTTAGCTGCATGAAAGAATACAGGACAATCGTTAAAATTAATTAGACTCTTGCTTTAGCATGAGACACAAGGAGATTAGAACAGCAGTATATTTAAGGTAGAGGAGCTCTATTATTGAAACTAGTATTATTATTTAAAGTTATAGACGCGGAGAAGTTTAGAATTATTGATTTTGACTGCATGATCTTGGTAATACGGATATTTAAAGCAGTGTTTTCAACCTCTGAACCGTGGCTCGTTTCTCATTTAAGAACAATCACATGCACAGATGTAACTGGTGCTAGAAAGAGAACTGCAGCTTTTAATGGACGCTGCATTTAGTACAAAATGGTTTGTTCAGACAATTAAAGTTTGAAAAATGATTTAAAGCATTTCTGAATTTTGGCTAAAGGTGATATTGGATCATTTCTGATAACACATAGACGCAACACTGTTCATTGGTTGAAAACAAAGATGTAGGGACATTTTTTGAAATCTTTTATGACATGTTTCTCTTCCAAATAGCTAAATTAGAAACAATTAGGACAATTATGTCTTTGATAACTGTTGGCCGTTTATCTGAGACATGATTGGTGCAAGTACACACACATAAAACAATGGTCTTTTCTCCACATGAACGTGAAACAAAGGTGAAGTATTAAAGTTTGAAACTAATTTACATTTTTAAGGAATCCGAACTGGCTTTAAAAAAAAAAAAGGGAAAAACATTTATTGCACGTGCATGAGTTTTTTTTTAGTAACAAGAGCTCATTAAAAATATAGGGGACACAGTTTGTGACAAGCCCGAGTAAAGACCACGTGGTTTAAACACTAAAGTTTGAAATGGATCCTTTTAGGAAAAATCTCTCAAAGCTTTGCATGTTCTGCAGGCTCTGAAAGTTGCAACTATAAAATAGCTCATGAGACAATTGTAATTGGACATGGAAAAATATAACAAAGTTAAAATTACAGGCCTCTTGTGTTGTCTATATGTTTGTGTATGTTATATGTTTGTGTATGTTATATGTTTGTGTATGTTATATGTTTGTGTATGTTATATGTTTGTGCGTCATGTCCAATACACTACGTTGACCTTAACAAACTGGACCAATACTAACGTGGGGTGTTGTGAGTGTGTTGGGGAGTGGACGAGGAGTGCTGAACGGAGAATGGAATAACAAAAGTTTTCTGTAATGTTTTAATGTGATCATGGAATAATTATTTTTTGTCAACAGCATACGGTGTAAGTACTAGAGATTCAAAGATGACAAGCTTTATTGAACAGGTGTAAAAGTGAGAGTACTCTGGGATGAGTACTCTGAGGAAAGTACTCTGAGAAAGTACTCTGAGATGAATACCTTGCTGAAGGTACTGGGAGCCCCTCCCTCTGCTGTTTGTCCGGACAGTGATTCGGTCCAACCGCAGTGAGCGGTCATTGGGCGGAGGACAACTTTGGTTTGTAATTCACATTTAGGGGAGTATAAAATTAGAAACATACATATTGTTAAGTCTGTATTTGGCTACAGCCTCTGCCCTGATGCCACACACCGTCTGTCAATGCAGTTATGTTTTGCCCAATTGGATTGATTGACAGGCCGCACCATGCGAAGAGAGGAAAGTGGGCGTTTCTTGTGTTCTAATGTTTGTTTTTCAGATGAAAGATAAACTGCACCTGCTTCAGGGATAACACAGTAGTATGGATCATAAGGAAAATGAGCCTCTACTTTGGCACCAAAGCCCACAATATGAATTGAGGACGATCCGGGAGGAACAACTGAAGATGATTGGAACAGTAATCTACACACACACAGATGCATGTTTTATACTTTGGACCACGACCAACAGAGGGAGTATAGTAATGTTATTGTCATAGGTGGTCATGGTCCTTAACCTTCTAAATCATTAGAAAGAAGTGTAAAACATATATTTACAAGAACAAATAAATAATAGAAAGGGCAGCCTAAAAAAGCAAAATGGGAAAATTATTAAGTAATTTTCGGAGTTGCCAAAATGAAATAAAATTCTATATTTGTCCCATAGGGGGTCATTCTAAATTTAGTGTTGTGCAAATTTAAAAGGAGAAATAATAGCGCTTATAACATCAAACAGATCTACTCTTTAAGATAATAGATCATACAATAATAGAATAGAATGAAATAGTCTGGAGCTATAATGTCATTGGATTCGAGGAGCTATAGGTTGAAAGGTCGCTAGGAAGAGGTGTCAGAATAAACAATAGTAATAATAGTTAGACTAGTGAATAATCAAAATAGTTCTATTGTGGAAATAAGTATCAATAAGGTCAAATTGTTCTAATAACTAAAGTAAAAAGGAATCAAATGGAGTCAGATTTTAGATGTTTCTGTTTTCCACATCTGTAGGAACTGGTGCAGAGGTGTTTATAGAGAGTAGTATTAAAATGCAGACATAGAACGACAGGCTTTAACACAATTTTAAATCTAAAAATAGCTCAAATATAACATTGCTCTTGATGCAGCCTCTGAGCTGCTCCATTGGAGAACAGGTTAAATGTTATTGTTTATTACAAACAGCTGATGTATTTACACATATTAAGTTTGGGACAACTCTTTAAACAGTTACAAGCAGCGGACAGAAGCCATGAATGTGCTTTTGTTTATTAAATAATTAATTTCATAGCCATATAATCGTAGAGAACGGTTTTAAAATAGTTCTCTTCCTCCCGCTCCCTTTCAGGCAAATTGAATAGATTCATGTTTTTAATATTGGAGAACGACTGTGTTGTTTTTGGAATTGTCTGAAATACAATACATAGAATAGTGATTTGCAGAACAAGAACCAGCCAATGAAAAATCGTCTATTGCCAATGCAATTGTTACAATCAGAACTCCAAATTTGGGAATATGCTTTGGCTCAAACTACAACCAAGATTTGGAGTCACAATAGAGTGTAAAATAGATTGATGCTTTCAAAAATAGAGATTATTTTTAGACAGGGCCAATATCAAACGGTAAAAAGACCATTTCCTTCATATTATGTCCAAAAGTAGTTACTTCAAAAGTAGATAATGTTCATGAGTGTAGCCTAGATTAATGTAGCTTAGATTAATGAGATAGATTAGAACCAACAGAGATTCAAAAACATTTAAAAGCATTTTGGTTAATTTGAATATAGCACAAAAGTAGATATTTAGGTATTTTTGAGAATTTTAAGAGCTGTCGATTTGTCAGCAACAGATTAGAGAATCAAAATACCGTTGTATAGGGACTGACCCCAGAGAAACCTGCTAAAATAGATTAGCTCCTGTAACGATAATACCAATTTGATTAATGATGAAGAATCAGAATGACACAGCGGTGGTCATCAAAGAGTTTTGTGAAGGAATGTTTCGAATGTGGTTGTGTGTTGTATTCTTTCTGTATTAACTCTTCACAGATATCAAGCCGGAACTAAGCACAAGTATTGATGATAAACGACGATGTGGATTGTGACCTAATTTTTTAATCAGGTCAAAAGAGGGAAACTGTTGTATATTTTAACTATGCAGATGTGAATATTGGCTGACCCTGATTTGAACTGTCTTTTCCTAAAGCAAAAAGACCTGGTTTCCCCATGTTCCTTTGTTAGTCCAAAGTGCATGGGTGAGTTAATGATAGGTAATCTGGGGGGGGATTCTGCTAATCCTGAAGAAGGAGGGGGACCCAGAGAGCCTTCTGCCTTATCTCAAAGAAGTAATAAATTTGGGGAGTGGTAGTGTGTGTGAATGATTCTGTTTAAGGTACGGCCGACAGAGGGGACATGATGGAAGAGGCTGGGCCCAAGTCCTGCCTGATACGACACGCCCCCTGCTTCCTGAACATGGACTGATAATGCTCTGGCTTGAGAGGACACAGGAGAATGAGCCGAGGGCGAGCCAGGGACAAGCATAGTTTTAGGAGCCCTCTTTGTTGGAATTTCTGTATCTGATTGTAAAGATAATTAAATACAGATGTTAAAACTTGGAGATCTGTTGTCATGCCTCTGCATCAACTCGAACACGTCAGTCAAGGGAATTATTGACTTCAGGTCTAACGTGTTGTGTTTGAAATGATGCTTCATGAACTATGAACTATTTGAGTCTTTCAGTCAATTGTGTTGATACAACAAACACATCCAAAGTAATACAGTTCTACAGAAAGTGATGAAGAGGAAAAACTACCAAGTGGTGGATTAATTAAACACAACAAACTATTTATTCCCAATAAATAAATACATTTACTTTGCAACACAAAATATATTATGGGTAGACCAGGATTCAAACGCTATATCTTCTGCTTCGGAGTCCGTCATATACCGACTGTGCCACACAGTTGTTGTGAAATGTATCATCCAGCGTATTATTACTAATAACTTGAAGCCTTGATATATGAGGTTTTACTGAAGTGAAACGTTTTTAATTGTATTTCATATGAAGTAGTTTCTTAGTAAAGGACTGCTCCACATCACGCACACAC
Organism: Knipowitschia caucasica; assembly: GCA_964034765.1. Classification (NCBI taxonomy): domain Eukaryota; kingdom Metazoa; phylum Chordata; class Actinopteri; order Gobiiformes; family Gobiidae; genus Knipowitschia; species Knipowitschia caucasica. The sequence goes on along the minus strand of OZ035834.1, from coordinate 34,326,870 downwards.
ACGTACGCACACACACGTACGCACACAGAGGCAGACGGGGACAGCCAATACAGTCTATGGTACAGCCGCGGATCACAAAGCACCTGTCAAAGCAATGCACTCTCCGAACTATATGAAGCACTATATGAACCGTCACGTGGTGCGGCCGCTACGCGAGGCTTCGAACGTCACCACATACGTCACCAACACACGCCTCGAACCACGCTTCAAAAAATACGCCCCTTTTTAACTCGGTACACGCTTCGAAGACCCGGCACGCTCAGCACATCACTAAGCCTAGCCGTGGCTGCTGCTGCTGTCTCACCTCCTTTCAGATACGCTCTCTTTATTCAAGGCTAGGTTTAAAACAGTCCTCTTTAGTTTAGCATATGGCTAGGAAGGTAAGACTCTGGGAAGGCTAAACTCCTCAAACTATCAGTCCAGCTGCATAGGGAGTCAGTTTGCTGGGAGAAGTATGGTAACTTGAGCACTATCCTCTCCTCCTTCCTACTTTATCTACTTTATCTGTTTAGCACTTTTAAGATTCTGACTGTAGTTTGTTCATTGCTATTATACCCGTTGTCCCATTGTCTGTTTCATGGTACGATGACGGGATCTCTGAGCCTGGCCTCTTCCATCTACACCTGCGGACTGCCCCGCCCGACCTGCCTGGGAGTGCTTCGGTCCTGCACCGGACCTGTCCACGTTCAGCGGCCACTGGTCCACGTCCTGTAGCTAGCTTAGGTCCTAGATCATTAGCCTGTCCGTCCGGAGGAGCGGATCCCTTTCTCATATGGGTCTCCCTCCCTGTGGGTTTCCCTAGTTCTCCCCAAGGTTTCTCACTTTTTCCCACTGGGTTTTTTAAGAGTTTTTCCTTGTCGATGCAGGAGGGTCTTGTTGGACAGTTAGTGTCCAACAGAAAGGATTGGTGATGATCAGGACACTTTAGCATTCTACAACATGTATGGACATTTTCTTCTGTGTGTGCTTTATATTCTCCATGTGTTTTAACTGTTGATTCTCTGACCTGTGTTGGTGATTTCAATGGTTTTGTTAAGTCTCTGAGATGACTTCTGTTGTGACCTAGGGCTATACAAGAATAAATTGTATTGTATTGTGTATTGAGGATCCTCTTCTTTGATTTCTCCAGTGCCTTCAACACCATCCAGCCGCGGCCTCTCAGGGACAAGCTGGAGACAGCTGGAGTGGACTACGACATGTCCCAGTGGATCCTGGACTACCTCACAGACAGACCCCAGTTTGTGAGAACCAGGGACTTTGTGTCGGAGGTCCTGACCTGCAGTGTGGGGGCCCCCCAGGGAACTGTCCTCGCGCCGTTCCTCTTCACCCTCTACACTGCGGACTTCAGACACAACACGGACGGTTGTGTTCTCTGACGACTCTGCCATCATCGGACTCAGCTCCGTGGACGATGACACAGAGTACAGAGGAGTTATACAGGACTTTGTGGACTGGTGTCAGCGGAACCACCTCCTCATCAACGCGGGGAAGACCAAGGAGATGGTGGTGGATTTCCGTAGACGTCACTCTGCTGCTCCAGCTCCAGTGAACATCCAGGGAAAGGACATCGAGAGAGTGGACTCTTACAAGTACCTGGGTGTTCATCTGAACCACAAACTGGACTGGACTCATAAAACAGACGCCCTCTTCAAGAAGGGCCAGAGTCGCCTCTACCTTCTGAGGAGGCTCAGGTCTTTTGGAGTGCAGGGGCCACTCCTGAAGACCTTCTATAACTCTGTGGCGTGTTACGGGCTAGCCTGGGCCTTTTCCTGTGTCTCCGTCCTGCCGCTCCTGTCTCCTGTGTGCACAGGGGGACCAGTTGGCGTTGAAGCAGTGGGCGTGTTCGCGCACGCAATCAGCGCACGCGCATATAGCCTGGAGGATAGGTGCACGCGCTCTCTCGACGCGCTCCTGAGGGCCATTCCACTCCTGCCCTGGTGCCTGTTGCATCTCCTCCCTGGCTCTCCTTCAACATGCACTATTAAGTTTGTCTTTTGGTTTATGCACCTACATTCATTTCAATCTGAAGAGACCAAAGACACGATAAATACATTAAAATGATTTATTTGTTTGGCGCATTGACCCCGGCAGTGACACTTGCAGCTATGAGATCGATTGCAGCTGAGATGATCTCAGATCCCCCGGGGTCAAGCACTGGTGGTGGCTAGAGTATGGTGTGAATGGGGCGTAGGCGGAGCAGGAGCCGGAGTGGGAGCCTAGAGCGGGAGCCAGAGCGGGAGCCAGAGCGGGAGCCAAGAGCCAGAGGGGGTGCTGGGGAGGTGGTGGGTGTTTAAGAGCCTCAGGAAGCGTTGTTTGTCAGGAAGTGGTTGCCTTTTAAACTGCCCGCTTTGCTCTGAGAGGGTTGGCAGGAGGCTGGCCTGGCTGTGTGATTGGCTGAGGCTCGAGGCTGGCAGAGCTGTGTGATTGGCTGAGGCTCGAGGCTGGCAGGCACTCGGTCTTTCAGTCTGAACATCCGCTTGAGCTTCATTTCAATCTGAAGAGACCAAAGACACGATAAATACATTAAAATGATTTATTTGTTTGGCGCATTGACCCCGGCAGTGACACTTGCAGCTATGAGATCGATTGCAGCTGAGATGATCTCAGATCCCCCAAAAGAGGAAGCCACGCTATGTGTGCCGGGGAATGCGCAGGCCTCCCGTGGGAAGCTGCCTATCTGGAGGCGTGGGAGCCTTGCGTGGAGGCAGCATTGCATCGGGGCAGCATTGCATAGAGGCAGCATTGCATAGAGGCAGCATTGCATAGAGGCTGCATTGCATAGAGGCTGCATTGCATAGAGGCTGCATTGCATAGAGGCAGCATTGCATAGAGGCAGCATTGCATAGAGGCAGCATTGCATAGAGGCAGCATTGCATAGAGGCAGCATTGCATAGATTGAGCATTGCATAGATTGCATAGAGGCAGCATTGCATAGATTGCATAGAGGCAGCATTGCATAGATTGCATAGAGGCAGCATTGCATAGAGGCTGCATTGCATAGAGGCTGCATTGCATAGATTGCATAGAGGCAGCATTGCATAGATTGCATAGAGGCAGCATTGCATGGAGGCAGCATTGCATAGATTGCATAGAGGCAGCATTGCATAGAGGCAGCATTGCATGGAGGCAGCATTGCATAGATTGCATAGAGGCAGCATTGCATGGAGGCAGCATTGCATAGATTGCATGGAGGCAGCATTGCATAGATTGCATAGAGGCAGCATTGCATAGAGGCAGCATTGCATAGAGGCAGCATTGCATAGAGGCTGCATTGCATAGATTGCATAGAGGCAGCATTGCATAGAGGCAGCATTGCATAGAGGCAGCATTGCATAGAGGCAGCATTGCATAGAGGCAGCATTGCATAGAGGCAGCATTGCATGGAGGCAGCATTGCATAGAGGCAGCATTGCATGGAGGCAGCATTGCATAGAGGCAGCATTGCATGGAGGCAGCATTGCATAGAGGCAGCATTGCATGGAGGCAGCATTGCATAGAGGCAGCATTGCATGGAGGCAGCATTGCATAGAGGCAGCATTGCATGGAGGCAGCATTGCATGGAGGCAGCATTGCATAGAGGCAGCATTGCATAGAGGCAGCATTGCATGGAGGCAGCATTGCATAGAGGCAGCATTGCATGGAGGCAGCATTGCATGGAGGCAGCATTGCATGGAGGCAGCATTGCATGGAGGCAGCATTGCATGGAGGCTGCATTGCATGGAGGCTGCATTGCATAGATTGCATGGAGGCAGAATTGCATGGAGGCAGCATTGCATAGATTGCATGGAGGCAGCATTGCATAGATTGCATAGAGGCAGCATTGCATGGAGGCAGCATTGCATGGAGGCAGCATTGCATGGAGGCAGCATTGCATAGAGGCAGCATTGCATAGAGGCAGCATTGCATAGAGGCAGCATTGCATGGAGGCAGAATTGCATGGAGGCAGCATAGCCTGGAGGCAGCATTGCGTGGAGGCTGCATTGCATGGAGGCAGCATAGCCTGGAAGCAGAATTGCATGAATAGGATACAGAGAATATGCGGGGGTGACAAATCCGCACGCTCTGTAATGATTATGCGTGTATGAAGCGTTGGCCCTTGGAGCGTGCGGAGGGTTTCTCGCGCACAGGCCGCTTCGTGAGGGTGCATGTATGACGTAGGCCGCAGGGGATCTGTGGGAACAGACACTCACTGAATGAGCGGCTATGTGATCATGCGTGCGTGATGGATGCATGAAATGAAGAGTAGATGCGTGTAATCGCAGAGCTGATGCGGGCTCTGCGTGTTGAGAATGTGGAGCAGCAATGTAGAGAGCTTTCTCATACAAGATCTGCTATATTTGAGCATGCGTGTGTCAGCGTATGATACAGAGAATATGCGGGGGTGACGAGTCCGCACGCTCTGTAATGACTATGCGTGTAGAAGCGTGGGCCCTTGGGGCGTGCGGAGCTGCCTCTCGCGCACAGGCCGCTTCGTGAGGTGCGTGTATAGCGTGAGCCGTAGGGGGTTATGCAGAGAAGCTTCTCTGCACAGAGCGCTGCGGTGAGCATGAATGTATGATGTAAGACAAGGTGATCATATGCATGTCCGGATTGAAGTGCAACAGATGTTGAGAATGCTTATGTGAGAGAAGAGCCTTAGCCACCACCAGAGTATTTGATAATTACCTCAGATTGAAGAGGGAGCGCTGAGCAGTCAGAATAGTGTCAGTGTTTAGTCTGATAGAGGATGAGGCAGGACCAAGCCGTGGACCATTGACCCATTTGCTGTAGGGAAGAGTGAGGAAGGCCCAGCAGGCTGGAGTGCGGCGGCTATTCTTATCCAGCGGCCGGTATTGGAGAATCGGGAGATCACAGGAGACCGGCCGGATTTATTAAATGGGCTTGGATGCATTGCGCAAACATGACGTCATTTGACAGAGAGAGAAATAGCAGCCCATCTGAATCTCCTCTCCGTGCATGGAGGAGTGCATTTCATCAGGTGTTTATCTGGACAGGGGAAAAATAATGCATAACGAAAGTGTGACGACACCTTCCTTTTGGAGTGTTGAATGCAGGGATTATAGTGATAGGGGTAATAAGTCCTTGGGGCCAGGGTGCAGCTAACCACTGGCCTTGATATGACCCCCAAAAACCCACGGACTGAGCCGCGTCCGTGAAAAAGAAATAAGTAAGTGGAAGAGGCGGTGCCATCATGAAAGACGCCGTTCCGGCAGGCAGCAGCTGAAGCTCAGGTCAGCGCAGCACCTGCGAACAGGAAAACAGGGTTGCAGAGCGCGCAGGAGCCTGGGGATGAACCACGGCCTGAGGAATGACGTGCACTGCGAGGATGAGGCGGCCCAGCCGGAAGAGCAGCACCTGTTTGGGACGTGACAGAGGACAGGACGGACCAAGAGACCATGGTCCTCCTCCTCCTATCCTCTCTCTCTCCATGTCCAAGCTGAGGGAGCATCTACGAAACCTTCGATGAGGGTCATCACGTGTGCCGGGTGGCCAGTGTGACGGCCAGACGCCTGCCCGGCTTGAGATGGACGAGCCCCGCGTAGGAAGGGCATGCCCCGCGCGGGAATGACAGGGCCTATTGCTACGAGAATAATTCGCAAGGCGCGGCCGTGCAGCAAGAGCGCCCTGCAACATAAGGGAGAGATTAAACAAGAACCGACCGAATCTCCTTCTGGACAGGAGAGAGCTATCTTGATGCAATTAGGAAACTCAGAACGACGGCAAAGAGCGGCCACGGAGCAGAATAAGTACGAACAGAGCGGCACCCGAGAACGAGCAGTAGAGCGAGCAACCGTTACGATGACTCGGAGCCATGAGAGTGCGGCAGAGAGCATGTGACCGTTGTGGATGCTGCCCCCCGACTCCGCGCGGAGAATCGGAGAGAGATCGCCCGTATGAGGCGTAGGGCGGATCAATTGCACGCGGTAGCAGTGAGGGAAGGCCAGAGCACGTGGAGGATCCGGAGCAAACCGGCCGGACGAGGGGAGAACATGCAAAACTCCGCACGGAGGTGGAACAAAGCATAAAACTACTTTTGATAATCGACACCAGCCTGCTCAGGATAAAATGAAACACGCTGCTAATGACCTGGGGCAACGCGTCCCTATGAGCAATATTTACTGTACGCGGAGGGGGCTCGAGCATTTCAGTACGAGGGCCGCTTCAGTCCGCCAGACTAGTCCCGGGGCCGACACGTAGGCGAAACCGCAGTGGACTGGTCCGAACTTTAGGACAAACTATGAAAGAGCTGAAGTTGGCTGAATGACGACCTCCTGTCGTCTCGCTAGCTACAGATTAGCGGAGATTCGAGCCCGACCGAGAACAACAACATCTCAGAACGGGTTACGACACGTCTATATTGGCTGCGCTGAAGTAGAATGGACGACACCGAATAAGTATTTACGAACCCAGATTCCCTTTGCCTCAGTTGGAACAGGTTGTCTTTTAACGGAATGATGTTTTAACTCACATCATTCATTGCAAAGCATCTAATCATAATTACGATTAAACTACGGAAAGTTTGACGAGAGCAAGACAGCCCTGATGAGAACTGAGCGAAGCGAGCTTAAGACTATAAAACACATACGCATATACATATACATAACATATATGCACGCACGTATACTACGTACCTACATGTGCATGCACATATACAAGTCGAGTCTCTCCATGGCCTCGCACCAACATATAGTAGTGACATGTTAGTCCCATATGAACCAGCCCGGACTCTGAGGAGCACAGGGACTGGACTCCTGTTAGTGCCCAGAGTCAGAACTAACGTGGGTAGGCTGCCTTTCAGATTCACACTGCTAAAATCTGGAACAATCTTCCTGAAGATGCGAGACAGGCCTCCTCTCTGACAATGTTTAAGACAAGGTCAAAACATATATTTCCATCCTTCTTTTTAATGTTCTGTGAATATCTATGATTTTAATGCTTTCTTATTTTGTTCAGCACTTTGAATTGCCTTGTGTATGAATTGTGCTATACAAATAAACTTGCCATGCTTTGCCATATACATCATGCATACACATACGCCATTATGCGCGTGACAGGGCCATGAAGCTAAACGCACTTTCTTCACCTTATGGGAGCGTCCAAATCAGACAGGCGTCAAAACTGCAGATTCCTCTTCACCCTGAGCGAGCAATATTACATTAGGCCTTTGTCTAGGGAGCAACCAAATCAGAGAGGCGCCAAAGCTGCAGATTCCTATTCACCCTGAACGTGCAATATGTCGTTAAGCCTCGGAGACCGATACATTAAGCCTTAATACGAACAATTCGGGCCTTAGAAGGAGACTGATTAGGGAAGACTCCAAAATGTAATTTTGCATGCCACCAAGCACGCTGGAGTTTGAACTGTCTCACGGAGGAGACTTGAGCAGCAGTGACACGGAGCCTGGACGTGTTTAAGGAGCGGCGCCAATAAGCACTGACGAGCAGATCAGAGCGGGTCAAAGCAGGAACAGACCCCAAACAAACGATGGCACGGCACGGGACAATCACGGGCCCGGGACGAGCACGTACAACGCAACCACAATGCGATTCATACGGGCAAGCAGACCATGTCACGCCAGCGTGCGCCGCTTGTCTCTGTGAGCCAGGTTACATACGTGTCTGAGAGAGCCGAGCCGTAGGTGCAGCCTGGGAGCCCGCGGAGCGGCAGGAACAGCAGCAGCGGCACGTGTAGTAGTAGGAGCAGGGATCAGGGAACAGGCATTAGTAGGAGCAGCAGGGACCGGCAGCAGCGGCGGTCAGAGAACCATGCCCATGGTTGTTTAAGAGCCTCAGGAAGCGTTGTTTGTCAGGAAGTGGCTGCCTTTTAAACTGCCCGCTTTGCTCTGAGAGGGTTGGCAGGAGGCTGGCCTGGCTGTGTGATTGGCTGAGGCTCGAGGCTGGCAGGCACTCGGTCTTTCAGTCTAAACATCCGCTTGAGCTTCATATCGCACATAGCGCCCTCACTGCACACAAGCATTACCTGCACCTACACCACTGACTTCTACATAACACACCCCATATTTACCTTTTTGTATATATTAATATTTGTTATTCCGTTCTCTCAATTAAATATACTTTTGAGCACTTTAATTCCGCCTCGTCTCCCCTAGTCTTGTTGTGGCTCAGAGCCAAGCCATAACAGGTGGCATCAGCCTCTTGTACAGTGTGGTCTGCTGGAACAGCAGTATCACAGAGAGGGACAGGAAGAAGCTGGACAAGGTCATCAGGAAGTCCAGCTCAGTCCTGGGCTGTTCCCTGGACACAGTGCAGCAGGTGGGGGACAGGAGGGTCCTGAGCAAACTAACATCTATGCTGGACCATGACTGTCGCCCCCTGCAGGACACTCTCTCTGCTCTGGAGAGCAGCTTCAGTGACAGACTAATTCACCCTCGCTGTGTGAAGGAGAGGTTCCGTAGGTCTTTCCTTCCTGCTGCTGTCAGACTGTACAATAAGACTGTCTGACCGGATCTGGCGGGTGGAGGCGGCCAAGTTCAAGGGATCCCATTGTCACACCATGAAACACACCACAAGACAGTGGGTGAATAGCAATGAACAGACTACAGCCATAAGTCATTTAATGCAGACAGGAAGGACACACACCTGAACAAATGTTATTTAAATGCATTTTTGACTTGGTAATAATGTGTTCGTTCCTCTTCCTTACTGTTCTCTAGTTTTAAATCACAGAATGAGACAAAAAGGGGAAAGCAGACCCTCCTCACACGACTTCAAGACAGTCACAAAGTATTCTCGAGAGCTGTCCTTCACCAGACTCCGGCCAAACCTCACCTTCAGCTGTGGGGGAGGAGCTAAATGTCACCACCATCTAATGAAGAGCCCGCGGACAGGGACGCCGAGTCAGATCAATTATTTAAATCTTTCATTTTAAAAACCTCCAAAATACTGTGATGATTTTCAGCACCGAAAGGTCAGCAGCGCTTCATTAACCTCCCGGCACCTCCCTGCCTCAATTATCCTGTCAAAGAGCACTGGACGGAGAGAGGGGGGAGAGACGGGAGAGGGGAGATATGAGCTGACCACGGCTTTATCGAGGAGCTGGTGGCCATGGTTCCAGGGAGAGGGGCCTGATACGGGGACGGGCGGAGAGGCTCTGGAAGGCAGCACTTAGATCTCATTTCATAAACTTGGAAAGAGATTTTGAGGTAAAAACTTAAAGAAGCAGTATGTAAAACTCTGGCCAAAAGTGGTACTGCAGCCTCTTCCACTCTTCCTGACTCGGGTTGCCAGATATGCAGACGAATCCGGCTGGGACCATAACAGCTGAATAGACAGGAGTTTCATCAACAACAAATCTATAACCTTTTTCACAAAGATAGAAATCCTGGTTTTATTCCTTGTTTTCTCAGAATCATAACAAGACCTTTTTTAATTCTTCCGACACGGTGAGTTCTGGCAACCCGGACTGAGCCAGGACTGAATGAGGACTGATTTGTTTGGGATTTTTCTGAATTCCATAGATTTGATTGGGAGTTCTCCGGGAGCTGAAGAAGATGACAAAGTCTGGGATCGTGTCTTTCATTCAGACAGAAGATGTTTTATTGTCAATGGTAGAGACAGCATGAACAACACGAACGAGGCATGTTCCGACAGCAAGTTGTAATATACTCAGGAGAAACAGAGACCTCCAATCAGCAGCTGCCACAGTGCCAGCAGAGATAGTCAAAACAAGTAGTGGCAGAAGCGACAAGAAGCATCCAGGACCAGCTCTTCCAGCCTGCTGGAATCTCCGCTCCCAGACACAGCCGGTCTCTCACGCCGAGGAAAAGAAACAAGAAACTCCCTCAAAACAATCCAGAGAATGGCGCACACTGAGCCGCACATCCTCCACCAAATCTGTCAGGAATGAAGCAGACAGAGACGGATCGTAGTGCGCCAAACTCTTGAAGTTAAGTTTCTCTCAGGTTCCAGTTGTTTCAATTGTTTCTTTCTCTTTCAGACAGAATAAAGGCAGTACACAGTTTATATAGTCATTGTCACGTCACACATCGAAAGACATACGTGTCACAAAGAGACAGTCACATCAGAGTCATAACATGGATACACCATCAGAGTCCTTGTAGAGTCCTGCACGTAGGCCATATCGCTATCTAATTCTCACAGAGGTCCAGCAGTTTCAGAGTTTCTGAGTCCTATGGAGTCCATTTCTACCTCAGAAGGATGTGATTCTGGGTTAAAGGAGGTGCAGAGGGTCCTCAGGGCGAGGCTTTGATCAGACTGTGGTGTAAAAGTGTGAAGTCTCAGAGCTGCAGACATTATCCACAACACGCATCACCAAAACCACTTAGACATCTCCAAAACCACTCAGACCATCAGCTTCAGGACCATGAGTTTTGCAGGTGAGCGTTTTGTTTGAGCCATCGGCAAAGAACCGGCTCTGCACCCTCCTGGTCCAGGACTTGGACCTGGTCCAGGACTGCAGTGACTGGACAATAAACTTACTCATTAAAATAGAAAAAACTTTGGGAAATACAATTATATCATGTATTGAAAGCCCTGTTTCCACCGGCTCTACTCTACTCTACTCTAATTCACTGTGTTTTTATCAATAGTTTGTTTGTTTGGGACAGTGCACGTTAATGAACACTCCTGATTGTAACTTGGGCTGATTTCCATCCGTCCCACAGTCACACTCACACACTCATTCATCCTGAACTATTTTACATGGTTTTAGTGGTAGGGGAAACCGGAGTACCTGGAGGAAACCTACACAGACACGGGGAGAACATGCAAACTCCACTCAGAAAGGCCCTGTTCCGACCGGGATTTGAATCCAGAACCTTCTTGCTAAGAAGCGAGAGTAAGTAAGTAATCTTTATTTATATACCGCCTTTCACAGACCCAGCTGTCTCTCTCTGGTCTCTCTCTGGTCTCTTTCTGGTCTCTCTCTGGTCTCTCTCTGGTCTCTCTCTGGTTTCTCTCTCTCTGATCTCTATCTCTAGTCTCTCTCTGGTCTCTCTCTCTCTGATCTCGCTCTCTGGTCTCTCTCTGGTCTCTCTCTGGTCTCTCTCTGGTTTCTCTCTCTCTGATCTCTATCTCTAGTCTCTCTCTGGTCTCTCTCTCTCTGATCTCGCTCTCTGGTCTCTCTCTGGTCTCTCTCTGGTCTCTCTCTGGTCTCTCTCTGGTCTCTCTCTGGTCTCTCTCTGGTCTCTCTCTGATCTCTCTCTGGTCTCTCTCTGATCTCTCACTGGTCTCTCTCTCTGGTCTCTCACTGGTCTCTCTCTCTGGTCTCTCACTGGTCTCTCTCTGGTCTCTCTCTGATCTCTCACTGGTCTTTCTCTCTGGTCTCTCTCTGATCTCTCACTGGTCTCTCTCTGAGCTCTCACTGGTCTCTCTCTGGTCTCTCTCTCTCTGGTCTCTCACTGGTCTCTCTCTGGTCTCTCTCTCTCTGGTCTATCTCTAGTCTCTCTCTGGTCTCTCTCTCTCTGGTCTCTCTCTGGTCTCTCTCTGGTCTCTCTCTGGTCTCTCTCTCTCTGGTCTCTCACTGGTCTCTCTCTGGTCTCTCTCTCTCTGGTCTATCTCTAGTCTCTCTCTGGTCTCTCTCTCTGGTCTCTCTCTGGTCTCTCTCTGGTCTCTCTCTGATCTCTCACTGGTCTCTCTCTGGTCTCTCTCTGAGCTCTCACTGGTCTCTTTCTGGTTGGTGAAATAAAACAGTGACTGTGTATTGTTGTAGATCAGGACTGAGGCTGCAGACCCAGGACTCTCCGATCCTGGTCTCCTCAGAGTCTGTGAGTGACAGTGCAGAGAGTATTTTCTGGAGCAGTGTGCATTACGCAGGACTAAGCTCGTATTAGAGGCTCGGACTTTGCGGGGAACCAGTGCCGTGTCATGTGTCTTCTCTGACAGCGCTCTGCAGGATTACTCACATTAGCATTAGCTACGTCGCTAACCGCCTCCGCCACAGACACATCACCCAGGACTGGGTTTGGGTCAGGCCAGTGTGGTGTGTTTGGGTCAGGCCAGTGTTGTGTGTTTGGGTCAGTACCGTGTTGTGTGTTTGTGTCTTGGTACCACACTGGGATCCTTCAACTGTGAGATTATGAAACACCAGAAAGGTTTTATGTAGGTCCTCAGTAAACACACAATAGTACATTGTATGTTTGTCTGTCTGTCTATCTGTCTCTCTCTCTGTCTGTCCATCTATTTTCTTTTGAATTCATGTTTTTTCTCTGATCCAGACCAGAGCAGAGGATCCATGGACCGGGCCAAGCAGATTGAGCAGAAACCCACTGGAGGAATGCTATTTTTGTTTTGAAGTATTTGACTCTGAACCAGAGAAAATGGTCCGAACCAAGTGTCTGTACCACCTCTGCTGCTGCTGACCTAAAGTGCTGTTGGATTTCATTACTATTGATAGTTTTTTTTTAGAATTATGTATTTTTTTGTTTTGTTTGTTTGGATGGATGTGTTTCTGCTGCGACTGGACACCTGCATTTCTTCTAGATTCGTAGATAGATAGAAAGTGTCTACTGTATCTATCTATCTCTGTGTGTATCTCTCTACATTCTGCTCTATGTTCCGGCCTCTCTGGGTTCCCAGTGTCTATAGTTTCTGTCTCGATCTGTCAGTTTATTGCTTTTGTTTCAGTTTGTTTCTGATTTGAAGCCTGCAGCTTCTGTGCCGCTTCAGTCCAACTTTAACATGAGTGTTTTCAGAAAAGACGTGCACAGGACACGGATCAAAGAGCCCAGAGCGACATCCACATGAAGGTGATTAAGAGCGGAATAATGTGAGGCCACTTACAGCAGCCAGCGGAGAGTCCTTCTCACTCTTACAGACCGCAAACGGCCGTCATAATTCACCGTTTCATTAGTGAGAGTGCAGCTGAGTGTGTTGGAATGCTCTCCGTTCATAGCTCCGTCTTTGAAGGAGATCTTTAAAGACCTTATGTTGGGTTTGTCCAATAATTTCTGGATATCAAAATTGCAAGACAGATAATCAATTAATGCCAATCTGAAATATATTCCAGCAAAATGCATCCTTTATTCTATGGAAAAAATATGTTACATTTGCGTTGTCTCAGCTTCACACCCGGAAGTGTGACGTCACAGCGGGTACCGCCCCATTCAAAATGTGCAGTGATTCCGACAGAGAACGTGAAAAAACCTCGTCTATGAGCCGAGTATCAAAAGATGAAGAGCAAAGCCAGTTACAAAAAGAAGTCTTACACCTTTTCCCACATGTTTGAGCCTGATGCTTCCTCAGATAAAGAGGAGAGACAAACACAGACCCCGGAAAAGGACCTGAGGCGTTTACAAAGTGACCTGGCGCAGATCGGCACAAACACGCCTCTTATGCAGGGAAATAAATAGGAAAACAATAATTAACTATTCGTTAGGGCCTGTGAGTGTGAAAAGTGCATATTTACAGTCTATGATCTGATATTTAAAGGGCGACAGTAGCTCAGTTGGTAGAGCATTGGCCTTAAGCCCAGAAGGTCGTGGGTTCAATTCCCACCTCTGCACTTTCTCCACCGACTCCCACTGATGACTGCTGTCGTTGTGTCCTTGGGCAAGACACTTAACCCCACTTTGCCCAAAGCCCCCACTGAAAGATCAAGGCTATGCTCACACTCAGAGAGCAGCCGTCCTCCTGTGGACTCACCACCTGCAGAGGGTCAGTGAGGGGCTGGTGCTATGAGACTTGGGTGGCATCTCTGACTGCCACCCCCCTGACCCAGAAATGGATTAAAGGGTAGAAAATGGATGGATGGATGGATGGTCTGATATTTACAGTCTATGGTCTCATTACATTACATAGGGAAATAAGAATTGACCGAAGTTTACGGATGCTAACAGGCTGAGGCTAACAGGCTAAGGCTAACAGGGATTTCCACATGTCACTTTTAACACAAAAGTACAATCAAACGCTGTATTCAAACTCAAACATTTGTATAATATAAAAGTGATAACTTTTAGAAGTTTCATTTTAATGATCAATCTACAAGACTGAACACATGAGAAAGTTATAATAGTGACTCACGCGTATTTCACGTCTCCTGATAGAGCCGCGGTCTCAGTCCTAACGCCGCTCGCTGCAGCGGTCTCAGTCCTAACGCCGCTCGCTGCAGCGGTCTCAGTCCTAACGCCGCTCGCTGCAGCGGTCTCAGTCCTAACGCCGCTCGCTGCAGCGGTCTCAGTCCTAACGCCGCTCGCTGCAGCGGTCTGGGGGTGGACCCGGAATAAGAATAATTCAATAATAATGTATAGCATCTTCTTAGCTCTGGAAAACAGCGTTTACAGGATGGTCCAAAAGTGGCTCTTGGTTCAAAGCTATGTTCCAGATGTGTCACATCTGACACATGCACAAATGTGTTCTTCCACATTTTCCAGCCTCCGTGGCCATTTTGAAACTGCCCACAGACGGAGAAAGTGATGTCACATTAGTTTGAACGGCAAAGATAGGCGTGACTACGTTTGTTAATATTTACAGTTTATGAATAAAATATAAAGTAGCAGGAGCCAATTTCCTTATTTGGAAACAGGAGCAGACGTGTTGCTAAGAAGGTTGCTAAGGCAAGCCGGAGTTTGTTTTATGACTCGTATCTGGATTTACAAAGACAAATCTGTCTTTGTCTCTGCTGTGCTACATTGAGCTAGCGGGTTAGCATTGCCCATGTGTGTACAGTAGTAGTAAGTAATCTTTATTTATATACCGCCTTTTCACTGCACATCGGAGTCTCAAAGCGGTTTACAATTGTTATTTTTGGGAGTGGGGGTGCCAGTACAGGAGGCACATGCCAAACCTATTGTACATATTTTTAGTGGTAGGGGAAACCAGAGTACACGGAGGAAACCTACGCAGACACGGGGAGAACATGCAAACTCCACTCAGAAAGGCCCTGGTCCAACCGGGATTCGAACCCAGGACCTTTTTGCTGAGAGGCGAGGGTGCTATCCACTCAGCCACCGTGCTGACAGCGTATGGTGGTCCCTCTGTCTTCCACAAAGGTATGTGTGTTTGGGAGCACAGAGACTGCAGCCGGTGGAGTTGAGAGGAGTTTTGGCAGCGAGCGTGGATCAATAGGCACTCACCCTGATGGCTGCAGCAGGGAGCGGCTCCTCATATATCAGCAGGCGACACGCTGCTCAATCAATGCAGAGCTCTCTCCAGACTGAGACCAGAGACCAGAGAGAGACCAGGGACCAGAGAGAGACCAGAGAGAGACCAGAGAGAGAGAGAACAGAGAGAGACCAGAGAGAGGCAAGAGAGAGACCAGAGAGAGACCAGACAGAGCCCAGAGAGAGACCAGAGAGAGACCAGACAGAGCCCAGAGAGAGACCAGAGAGACCAGAGACAGAGACCAGAGAGAGACCAGACAGAGACCAGAGAGATACCAAATGCAGGAGTCAGTGTCACCGGTCCCATGCCCAGAAACACACTGATCATGTGCACAAGTTCAAACATCATCCTGGTTCACAATTAAGGCTGTCAAACGATTAACATTTTTTATCGAGTTGATTACAGCTTAAAAATTAAATAATTGTAATTAATCACATTTTGAACTATCGATAAAATGATGCCATATTTTTCCGTAAATGTTTGTTTGAATGGAAAGATACATGACATAATAAAAATAATAATACCTTTAATTTGTAATGCACTTTACATACAAATCTCAAAGTGCTACAGAACAACAACAATAAAAGCACACATCATTAAAATTAAAACAATGTTAAAACAATGTTAAAACAATGCTAAGAAGGGAACAGAAAAGTTTTAAGTCCTCTTTTGAAGTTCTCCAATGACTGTGGGGCCCTCAGGTGTGGTGGTAGGGAGTTCCACAGTTTGGGAGCAGCCGCCTGGAAAGCCCTGTCACCCATTGTCCGGAGTTTAGTTCTGGGGATGGAGAGGAGGTTGGTGTCTGTGGACCAGAGTGCTCTGGTTATGGGCGGAGGAGTGAGAAGTTCTGTGAGATAGTCCTGGGCATGTCCGTGGATGCATTGGTAGGTGAGGAGGCAGATTTTGTATTGGATGCGTTGGATGATTGGAAGCCAGTGAAGATCGCGGAGGACTGGGGTGATGTGCTGGTGCTTCGGCGTCCACGTCAGGATCCTGGCAGCGGTATTTTGAATATGCTAATGCTTTTGAAGGCTTTTTGCCGGGATCCCGATGAGGTGGGCGTTGCAGTAATCCAGCCTGGAAGAGACAAAGGCATGAACTAAAGTTTCAGTGTCAAAGGGGGAGAGAGTGGAGCGGAGTTTGGAGATGTTTTTGAGATGAAAAAAGGAGATTCTACAGAGATTTTGGATATGGTGTTCAAATGACAAAATGGGGTCAAAAATGACTCCCAGGTCAGTGGGGGAGAGGGGCAGGGTGAGACCGGAGAATGCAATACCAGAGATGGGGGGATTTGAGTTGGTGGGGGGTTCCGATAAGAATAGCCTCAGTTTTGGAATGATTTAGTTGTAAGAAGTTTTCTGCCATCCATGCCTTTGTCTCGTCCAGGCAGGCTGCCAGAGCTGAGTGTGGGGCTGATGTGGAGACAGAGTTAGTGCGCAGGTAGAGCTGAGTATCATCGGCATAGCAATGGAAGGAGATACCATGCTTGCCGATGATGTGGCCGAGGGGGAGCATGTAGATGTTAAATAGGGTAGGGCCAAGGACCGACCCTTGAGGGACCTCGCAGGTGACAATGCGGGGCCGTGACCTTGCGTCCCCCAGGGCCACGTACTCAACTCTACCTGCCAGGAATGACTTGAACCAGGAGAGAGTTGTTGCGGACAGACCAATGTTGTGTTGTAGGCGGTGGAGAAGGATGTTGTGATCGAATGTATCAAAAGCAGCTGTTAAATCAAGAAGGATGAGAAGTGAGGGGGAGCCCTGGTCAGAGTTAATCAAGAGGTCATTGGTGACCCTGACCAGGGCTGTCTCTGTACTGTGCGCAGAACGAAAACCGGATTGAAATTTTTCATAGAGCGAGTTTGCACGGAGGTGGTCGTGCAGCTGGCCAGCTACAGTCCTCTCCAAAACCTTCGAGAGGAATGGAAGGTTGGAGATGGGCCTGTAGCTGGCCAGGTCATCGTGACTGAGGTTGTGTTTTTTAAGATGTGGTCTGATGAGTGCGGTTTTGAGTGCAGAGGGGACAGTTTATAATTGTGGTAATGAGCGGGCTAAGTTCTGGGATGTGGACATCATAGTGAACATATGAACTGTATTTGTTTATTAAAACAATAAATCCACATAAAACTGCATTCACATTATTAACTTTCTGTCTTTGTTTAGTCTCAGACCAAAACTATTGTTTGTTACAGATGAGGGATGTTTAAAACAGTCTGAGACAGAATGTCATTACATCTGTCTGAACTGGTAGTGGAAGGGAAAATTAGGTACCCCAGCTTTAATTTAGCGAGTGCGCTTCAGGAGAAGACACGGAGGAGACTGAGGCTCCGTAGTCCAGCTTCAGCGCTGTATTTATTGTGTTCACCGGTTACACAAAGACACGCACACTACAAACAGAGAATAGTTCTGTGCGTGGTCTTGGAAATGACGTTCCAGCGATGCCGTTCGCCGTGATCACAGCCGCTGGAGGATCTGCTGTCCAGAGCGCCGTGATCACAGCCGCTGGAGCTGTCCTGCTCTGTCACCAACACACACGTGTCCGTGGCATTCTGAGTGTTATTATGGGATGCATGGGCATGTATCGATCGCGTTCATTTTTATAACGCGATTAGTTAAATAAATCAATTAACGTGCGTTAACGCGATAATTTTGACAGCCCTACTCACAACATTTAGTTTTCTCAGACATCCATCCATTCATTTTCTTCCCCTTAATCCATTTCTGGGTCGGGGGGGTGGCAGTCAGAGCTGCACCCAGTCCACAGAGCACCAGCCCCTCTCTGATCCTCCTGCAGGTGCTGAGTCCACAGAAGCTGAGATCTTTCAGTGGGAGCTTCAGGCAAAGTGGGGTTAAGTGTCTTGCCTAAGGACACAACGACAGCTGTCATCAATGGAAGTCGTGAAGTAGGTCTTACGGTGGGCTCGAACCCACGACCTTCAGGCTCAAAGGCCAGTGCTCTACCAACTGAGCCACTGTAAATTGTGTGTTTACTCAGACAGATGCAATAAATTGGACTGGCCTCCTGCTGGTCCCAGAGTCAGGACTGAACATGAGGAGGCAGCACTTCAGATTTATGCAGATAGATCCTGGACCAGTCTTCCTGAAAATGTGAAACTGGCTTCTTCTCGGACAATGTTCAAATCCAGGTTAAACAGTGCTGTTTCGCTGTAACAACTGAAAGTTTTTATTTTCACTTTTTTAATGATGTGTGATTATATATTTTAATTCCTTTTCTTGTTTTGTTGAGCCCTTTGTGTTGCTGTGTGTTTGAACTGTGCTACACAAATAAATGTGTGTTGCACATGTCTCAGTCTGTGACGCCTGAGGTCAGTGTGGGCTCAGGAGATGACAGATTGTTTTCATCTGTGAGACGGACACACAAACAAATAGACACACACACACACACACATACAAACACACACATAAATACACACACACACAGACACACACACATACATACACGCACACAAACACACACACACGCACACACACATACATACACACACACACAGACACACACACACACACACACACACACACACGTTTTTGTTACCTGGTGGGTCCCTTTGACAGGGCCGTTCAGAATGGGACCCATAGACATAATCTTTTTTTACTGGGACTACTTTAAGTAATACAAAACAGTCAATAGAAAACAAACAACTCTTTTAAAGGAATTTTATTTTAGATTTTTTTTTCGAATTGCAGTGATTCTATTTTTGACATAGAATTTAATGCCACTCCATGTCCGATGTCTAAGGTCATCTGGTGAGGCATTAATGCAGGCCAGGCAGTGAGACTTCCCAGGGACTTTTCCAGTCTGTATGAAAGGTGTCATGGTCTTCTCCACAGCCTTCACCTCAGATGCAGACCATGGCTTTCTCTAACGTTCTAGGGAGAGAAATAAAAATATATTAGCAATATACACTCCCAGGGTTAGGACCAAGCAGCCTGGCTGTAATCCCCCACCTGGTACACTTACCAGAAGGGGCACTGCCACTACCATGGGGTGCATCTGGATGAATGGTTGAAGGTTCTCCGCTTGAAGTTTCTTTTAGCCCGTCCGTTTGTGAGAGGATCTCTACTGCTCTCCCTGTCGCACAGAAAATAAAAATACAAGTGGCCTTTAGGGGAAAAAAATCATACATATTTTAATAATATCAAGAATTACCTTCAGGCTCAATTTGTATCTGGTCGAGGCTCTTTCCTTTGAATTCCGTCACTCTTCCCTGCTCCATGGCCATCAACACTTTGCTGATTTTGGCCAGCTCCAGTGTCCCCTCTGGTAGTCTGTAATATTGTCTGTGGATGCGAATGTCATGGCCGAGGAAGTTGGCAAGTATGTCCATCTCATTCTCTTTCATATTGAGAACTGTAGACATAGTAGCTATGTGCTTTCTAAGTTTGGTTGAGGATAGCATCTCTGGATGCACCGCACCACATTCTTTGGCTACCTGGCATAGGGAGTCTGATCCCCTGATGTGGGTGTCTGCGCCCGGGTGGGAGAAGAAGTATGGGTTATGGTCAGAGATGGAACAGGCCCTTCTGTTCTCCACCAGCACCTCCATCCAAGCAATCATTTCAGGAGTCAAAAGAACCGGCACTTTCCGACTTCTTTTCCCTTTAATTTCAATGCGTTGAAAATGCTGACACAGCTTTTTCTCAAGTTCGGACAGTCCCAGAGCAATGTCAGAATGGATCCCAGTCTTACTTCTTAAGGTAAAGGCTGTCAGTGGCATCTTTGAAACCTCACCTTCCCTTCTTCGATTGAAAATAATGACCTCACAAAGAGTCAAAACTGCCAGTTTAGACCAATGCTTAGACGTTGGCTCATTATTAGGGTTTGCACATATTCAGGTCGACATACCTCAATATGTGCATGCATGGCTCTAACGTCCTCAGTCAGAGGGAGCAGGTCCGGAGTGTTCCACTTGGCTTGCCGGAGGGTCTGTAGGGCAGCAGAAGAAACACAGACGTCCCACCTCTTCTCAAAAAGCAGCCGGCTTCGTTGGAGGTTTTTAATAAATAGTTCATCAACACACAATGCTCCATTTTTGAGTCACATTCAAGAATATCTGCTTTCTGAGGCTATGGCCGAGTTTGAGGGCCAAGGATGGAGTCTTGTATTGATTTGTTTCCTCATCATATCCAGCCACAGACCTGACTGCATCAATCACAGGTTAAAGTTGGAAGGAATAAAGAAATCCTTAATTGTTTTCAGTTTCCCTGCAGTTTTTGCTTCGTTAATTAACCTACCGACTTCTCTCATTTTCTGCCTAATGTAATCATGCTTAGTCTTATCATGCCCGTGTTTTAAGTACAGGTGCTCTCCGAGTCTCAGAATCCCCTTTTCTGCTTTGACAACACCCGTGACCTCATCCTGATGCATTGCCGAAATTAAAGACCACAGCTTTTTGCTGATGCCCTCCGGTACAGGCTGGGCTAGGGAGCAGAGGGACTGGACCCTACTTCTACCTGGTTTAGCCTGGTTTAGCCTGGGCATCTTTCTGTGAAAGCCGGCACCTGGCCACATGCCTCCACAGCGACTTTCGCTTAAGCAATGCCCCACAGTCTATACAGTGCAAAAACTCACTGGATTTAACTGGGGAATTTGGCTGTTTAGCTGGGACTAAAGTTCCAATGCCGGCCTTTAAAACCTCAAAATTGTGCTCACGGTTTCCACTATTCCTGATCAAATCAAACTGAAGTTTACGTGCTTTAGACTTCACAGGTAGAGCCAATGCTCTGGCTACGTCACTTTCATTTCCATGTTTTCTAGTCAAATGACGGGACATTTTGTGGCAGGACATTGAACAGTAGAGGCAGAAGTGTCTCTTGCTATAAACTCGCCCCCCATTTTTCTTCTTTTGCAGCTGCATGATAACAATCTTATTTGCCTTTGGTTCGTCACTTTCCGAGTCTTGAAGAAAAGTGTTTTTGATTTTTCTTTTTCCATACTTTTTTACAGGTTTCTTCTTGACAGTTAAATCGTCAGAATCTGAGTCGACTTCATCAATTAGGGACTCTTGACTAAGCTGCACAAACAACAAATAATTTGTAATCATTCTATATAACAATTTGAAGTCATGACTTGTAGTCAGCACTTACCAGTGGTTTGTAAGCGTGCGCTTCAGTGTGCTGCTCTGTGATTGGCTGCAGCCTAATGAACCACACACTTGCACCTTTTCTAGCCTGACACCTGATTTCCTCTGTTGTGCTGCTCCATGATTGGCTCCAGCCTGCTGGACTGAAATTGCCCCAGTGTGCCCCTCCTTGATATCCCGCAACCCACCACCAGGGTTCCGACACATAACACACTTTTTTCAGGAAAGTAAACCTCCAGGGGTCCTTTCCATATTTTTACAGAGACTGCATAAGGACCGTTAGAAAAGCATTACCCATTGATTATTAAGCTTGGACCAGTGGGGTCCGGTGTTCGGGCCCCACCACGTAAAACCAGTCCCCATGACGTGAGCGGAATCTCAGGTTATGGAACCCACCAGGAGTTGAAAACAAGTGCACACACTCACACACACACACACTCACACACACACACACACACACACAGTCACACACGCAGACACACACACACACAGACACACACACAGACACACACACACACACACATACACATCTAGACAAAACGAGCAGCGAGAATCCTGCTGTCGACCAAATGATGAATGTCTCCAACAGCAGCTGTCGTGTGACATCAATGTTCTGCTGCATCTGATCAAGACCAGAGAGAGACCAGAGAGAGACCAGAGAGAGACCAGAGAGAGACCAGAGAGAGACCAGAGAGAGACCAGAGAGAGACCACAGGGAGACCACAGGGAGACCAGAGAGAGACCAGAGAGAGACCACAGGGAGACCAGAGAAAGACCAGAGAGAGACCAGAGAGAGACCAGAGAGAGAGACCAGTAGCTGGGAGAAGTATGGTAACTGGAGCACTATCCTCTCCTCCTTCCTACTTTACCTGTTAAGCATTATTAGGATTTTGACTGTAGTTTGTTTATTGCTATTCACCCATTGTCCCATTGTCTGTTTCATGGTGCGATGACGAGACCTCTGAAACTGGCCTCCTCCATCTACACCTGCAGACTGCCCTGCCCGACTTGCCTGGGAGTGCTTCAGTCCTGGGTCTACAGCCTCAGTCCTGGGTCTACAGCCTCAGTCCTGGATCTACAGCCTCAGTCCTGGGTCTACAGCCTCAGTCCTGGGTCTACAGCCTCAGTCCTGGGTCTACAGCCTCAGTCCTGGGTCTACAGCCTCAGTCCTGGATCTACAGCCTCAGTCCTGGGTCTACAGCCTCAGTCCTGGGTCTACAGCCTCAGTCCTGGGTCTACAGCCTCAGTCCTGGGTCTACAGCCTCAGTCCTGGATCTACAGTCTGACTTTTGTTAATTCTCTGAGATGATGCTGTTGTGATTTAGGGCGATACAAGAATAGATATAAAGGGCTTGAAAATGAATGAATGAAAGAATAGATAGAGATGAAACAGCAGTGAGTCTTAAGTCGTTCTGAAACAGTTGTGGTTTTGTGTTTTACAATCATTTTTCTTGATGTTTTCTATCTGTAAATGTTCTGCAGAAATCCACTGGAGGAATGATGAATTAATAAAAATGCCATTAAAGCATGTGGCTCCTCCAGAGTCTGTGCTGGAGCGATAAGTGGCATCAGTGGTTTGTTGATTCTGGGAACAGTGAGGAGACCGGAGCCTGAGTCCGTTCACGTCGTCAGCCTTTGAAGTGTTTGACAGTTTGTTACTGTAGCTTCAAACTCTTCATCACTTTAGGATCAATCAAACTCTTCATCACTTTAGGATCAATGGAACCAAATCCACACGTTCATGTTTCTGTTCCAGTCTGTTATCCATGACGCTGACGTCGCTACAAGCCAAAAACAATTCACTGTATCCATAAATCACAGTCGTCTTAAAGGACTTTAGAATGTTGATGATTCTCCAACAGCAGATCTGAGAAACACACAGTTTGAACACAGGAAATGCAGTAATAACCTTTGTCCTGAACGTCCTGGTCTTGAACGTGTGCAGCACTGACTGACTGACTCTAATCGATTGACGCCAAAATGTATTAAATACACATGAAAAAAGGTTAATTATTGCGTTTTTTAGTTCCCAAATCCGGTTATTATAATATATATGTCTTATAAGCGATGAAAAAAAACAAAATGGTCATTTTTGTATATTGCCGTGAGCCTGAAAATGCAAAATAGCCTCTTTTCGATTTTCCATTTCCTTCAAAAATAGAAAATGTATTGAACGCAAAAGTACACGGACCCGAATCCGTGTACCCTTCGATCATTAGTTATTCCGTTTCAAAATAAAATCAGTTTAATTGTATTTCCATTTTCTAAATTAAATTGGAAAATCAAAACATTCTAAATGAAATATTCACCCATTTCTTTGCTATGCAGTGGAAACAAACACTACTAAAACAACTTCCATTATTTTGTTTGATATGCTCCCGGAAATGATGAGTGGTGAGAGACGGAAACAACTGCAAGCTGCACTCAACTCAACTCAACTACACGACAACAACTCGCGCTGTTGTTGAGCTCGCTCCCAGGCCCGAGCTCCAGGGGCAAAATGATTACAGCACCATTTGCACCTGCGGACTGTCCTCCCCGGCTCGTAGGCTGCAACCCACTCCCTGCCTGGGAGCTGCCTCAGTCCTCGTTCTGCAGCCCGAGTCCTGCTCCGCGGGGCCTTGGTCCTCGTTCTGTAGTTTAAGTCCTGGATCTATAGCCCGTCCGTCCATGTGGAGCGGATCCCTTTCTCAACAGTTGGTGTCTAACAAAAAGGACTGTGATGATCCAGGACACTTTAACATTCTACAACATGTATGACATTTGTGTCTACTCCTTATGGACCAATGGTTCTGTGTTTTTATCATTGTGCTTGTGCTTAAAGTGTTATTCTCTGATTTGTGTTTTGAAAGCTATACAATGTATTATGTGCTTTGGATTTGCCTGATATTTATTAAATTTTTAAAATTAAGTCTCGATGCTCTTTCAATATTATTTATGCATTTATTTGACAGGGACAATGCAGACACAGTCATGGAGCTTTCGCGAAAGTTCACCGTGGTAGACCCGGCTGTTGCTGCCAGGCCACAGGCTGCTCTTCCTCGACTCATCAATACCAGCAACGCCCACACCCAGTCAACCAATAACCACCAGGACAGCAAGTTAAAAGCCGGAGACGCCCACTTCCCGATCTTCTGAAGTCTGCAAGCTTCTGAAGCCTGCAAGGTGCATGTCGCTAACGCACCTGTTCGCAAATGCATGCGTTGTTCTGGAGGGGTCGCTTCTGCTCACGTGTTGCTCGTGCGCGTGGCCCGGCTGTCCTCAGTCTGGCTGCTCATGGTCTGCTCCTCCTCCGCGTCCCTGCACCTGCTGTGGTTCGCATATCCCCACTGCTCTCCTCCTCTGCGGGCTCTTCTGCGGGCTGCTCCGCGGGGCCCCTCCGCGGTTCTGTGCTGCTCGTTCCTCGTGGTCTGCTGCCGCGCGCAGACGGTCTGGCGGTGCCGCGTTGTCCCGTTGCTTTCCCAAGTCTCCTGGCATGTGAGTACAGTCAGTGTGCCGACCGCGGACAGTTTAATCCCGGAGTCTAGGCTGCAGGCGGCTGGTTTTTGCCCTACGCACTTGACTGCAGGCGTCAGTCTTCGCCCGTGCTTGGTCTGCAGGCTCCGTTTTACACGTGTTTGAGCTAACTGAGGGACAATGCATCTTAAATGGCATCAATCTCCAATGTCTGAGGGATATAAGAGGAGCAATGTGCATTAATTCAGATTCATGTTCTGCCACTTGCAGTAAAACCACGTTGGAAAAAAAAAAATGTGCAAAGACTACCCCATCGTGCTCCAGACGGCACACACAGAGCTCTTGCACGGCGCCATCTTTACAGCATCAATCTCATTACTCGCAAGTCACTATTGTTAAATGAATGTATTTAAATTCGTCTATCTGCAGGAGGAAAGAGGGGCCATGCATTTAAATAGCTAGGTCACTAGTATTAAATTGGTAACTAAACTGCAGCTGTTGCATTTCGAAAGTGCAGCAGAAAGAAAAAGGGCCCAATGTGAATCTGCAATGGGTTTGAAGTGGAGCTGGAGCTAATGAACGCATGGATCAGTGATCGTTCATGCGTATCTGCCATATACAAAGCAGCAAGATGGCTCCAGGGGACATCTGGTTCTCGCATGGGAATGTTTCGGATTCGGGTTGATTTATTTCCTCAGGCTCTTAAACAACCGTGGGCATGGTTCTCTGACCGCCGCTGCTGCGGTCCCTGCTGCCGTTCCTACTGATGCCTGATCCCGCTGCTGCCTATTCCTGCTGCCTGCTCCTGCTGCTCCTACTACTACATGTGCCGCTGCTGCTGTTCCTGCCGCTCCGCAGGCTCCTAGGCTGCACCTGTCTCTACGGCTCGGCTCTTCAGACACGTACGTAACCTGGCTCACGGAGACAAGCGGCGCACACTGGCGTGACACGTCTGTTGTTCGTATGAATCGCATTGTGCTGCTGCTGCTTGCTGCTTCTGCTGCCGCTACTGCTGCTATTGCTGCCGCTGCTGCTTCATACTGCTACCGCTTCCGTGCTGCTGCTGCTACTTTACTTTGACACCTCTCTTCACTGCGCATCTCTTTTACTGAAACACTAAACAGCTTCAACTATATTCTACTGCGGTGGCTTGATACAGGATTATTGCTGTTATTATCTACGGATGCTGCAACCGCTGCTGCTGCTGCTGCTTCATGCTGCTACCGTTACTGCTGCTACTGCTGCCGCTGCTGCTTCATACTGCATCTGCTGCCGTGCTGCTGCTGCTTCATGTACTTCGACATCTCTCTTCACTTCGCATCTCTTTTACTGAAACACTAAACAGCTACAACAATATTCTACTGCTCTGGCTTTGATACAGGATTATTGCTGTTATTATCTACGGATGCTGCAACCGCTGCTGCTTCATACTGCTACTGCTGCTACTGCTAATGCTGCTTCTGCTGCTTCATACTGCTACCGTTACTGCTGCTGCTACTGCTGCGCTGCTGCTGCTGCTTCATGTACTTTGACATCCCTCTTCACTTCGCATCTCTTTTACTGAAACACTAAACAGCTACAACTTATTCTACTGCTCTGGCTTTGATACAGGATTATTGCTGCTATTATCGACGGATGCTGCAGCTGCTGCTGCTTCATACTGCTGCTGCTGCTTCATACGGCTACTGCTGCTACTACTGCTGCTGCTGCTTCACTTACCTTGCCATCTCTCTTCACTTGCATCTCTTTTACTGAAACACTGAGCAGCTACTACAACATTCTACTGCTGTGGCTTGATACAGGATATTACTGTTATTCTCTAAGGACGCTGCTGCTGCTGCTGCTACCGTCGCGGCTTGATACAGGACTATTGCCGTTATTTTCTGAGGTTACTGCTGCTGCCGCTGCTGCTACTGCTGCAACCCACTCTCTCAGAAGCTTATCCTGCTTCTAATGGATGCAGCCCGGCTGAGCATGCCGCGCTGCGCCGGACTCGCACCTATGCTCCCAGGGTCGCTTCGGCGGTCATGCTTCATCTCTCTACTTAATCTTCTGATTCTATCAGATGCAGCTGGCCGAGTAGCTGCGCTGAGCCGTCAATCGGACTCCTAATCAAAGGCATCCATACCTGTATTCTTCACTCTTCTGATCGCAGGCTCCCCATCATGCTGTCCATCCTGCAGCGGCGCTGAACTCCGGCTCATCTCCCAAGTACATGTCCGCCCTCCTCGCAGCATCTTCCTGCTCTCCTTCTATGGCTTCTCTGCGTAAGCGTTTCACCATTGCTCACTCAACCTTCATGCGGTCCGGAACACGGCTTTCCCGACCATCCACTATCCTGATTATCTACTCTCCAACCCAAGGTTTCAAGCGTAAGGGCGCCTGCAACATCAATGGCCCTCTCCGACATGTCTCTGCCCCTACAGGTCTCCGCTTCTACACGGACGCTGCCCCTTCCGTGGGTTTTTGGGGGATTCTTCCAGGACCACTGGTTGCCGAGCGTGGCCGCTACTTTCCACCGGAGCATCTCCTCTGCCCTACACGTGATATTCCCAGTGGTCGTGGCCTGCGCGCTGTGGAATCACGCGTGGCAGAGAGAGGATCTCTGTCACATGGGATAATCTCGACGTAGTGGAAGCATTACACAAAGGTCGCTCTTTTCACCCAACATAATGTCCCCTGACCATTTCAACCTCCGTCTCAAACATTCAAAAATCAAGGAGCCTGCAATATAGTAACAGCTCGCTCGGACACATCTCTCTGCCCCTACAGGTCCATGATGCGTTACACTCGCCTCCGCTGCAAAAAGGAAATCTTAACGGACCTCTTTCTCACTCCAGACACTCTTCCCATGACAGCAACCTGGTTCAGAGCTCGACTAAGATCACTACTGCTCCTTCTGAAGTCTGCAATTTGTCTCCCCAGCTCTATACAGCCCACTCCTTCAGGATAGGCGCTGCCACAGGATAGGCGCTGCCACGCGCGCGACCTCGCTGGGGCTCCCCCACTCTTCTCTGCAACAGCTGGGGCGCTGGTCCTCTTCGGCTTCTCCACCTACATCAGGCCAGATGCGACCGCTATCATGGCAGCACAACGTCTACCGGCTTCCTCGTAAGCTCCCAGCAAAGCAAGTAAGCAATAAGATTCTGGTGGCGGCACGCACTTTCCTCAAACGCTCAAAGATTCCTTGCTTCAGCGTCTGGCTGAATATGAGCGTGCGCTCATATTCTCAGCTCGCTCAAAGATTCCTCTGCTGCGGCTGGCTGAACATGCGCGTGCGCGCATGTTCTCAGCTCGCTCAAAGATTCCCCTGCTGCGGCTGGCTGAACATGCGCGTGCGCGCATGTTCTCAGTTCGCTCAAAGATTCCTCTGCTGCGGCTGGCTGAACATGCGCGAGCGCGCATGTTCTCAGTTCGCTCAAAGATTCCTCTGCTGCGGCTGGCTGAACATGCGCGTGCGCGCATGTTCTCAGTTCGCTCAAAGATTCCTCTGCTGCGGCTGGCTGAACATGCGCGTGCGCGCATGTTCTCAGTTCGCTCAAAGATTCCTCTGCTGCGGCTGGCTGAACATGCGCGTGCGCGCATGTTCTCAGTTCGCTCAAAGATTCCTCTGCTACAGCGGCTGGCTGAACATGCGCGTGCGCGCATGTTCTCAGTTCGCTCAAAGATTCCTCTGCTACAGCGGCTGGCTGAACATGCGCGTGCGCGCATGTTCTCAGCTCGCTCATGCTCTCAGGCCCGCGCAGTGCGTCCTGCTATCCCAATCGCAGGCCCGCTTTTTGGGGATCATGCACGCGAGCAAGCGCCGTGCTCAACAGCATCCCGCCCGGGCCTAGGGCGCCAAACATGCTCAATCAATAAACATGCTTAAATCTAATAAGTCTAATGCGTTTTCCTCATGGGTCTCTCCAAGGTGAAATGCAGCTTTCGCGAAAGTTCACCGTGGTAGACCCGGCTGTTGCTGCCAGGCCACAGGCTGCTCTTCCTCGACTCATCAATACCAGCAACGCCCACACCCAGTCAACCAATAACCACCAGGACAGCAAGTTAAAAGCCGGAGACGCCCACTTCCCGATCTTCTGAAGTCTGCAAGCCGCCGCCGCCCCACCTCCTCCTTCTCGCATGAAGCGTGTTGCCTACTGCCTCTGCCGTCACCAGTGCCTAGGCCCCGGGGGGATCATGCACGCGAGCAAGCGCCGTGCTCAACAGCATCCCGCCCGGGCCTAGGGCGCCAAACATGCTCAATCAATAAACATGCTTAAATCTAATAAGTCTAATGCGTTTTCCTCATGGGTCTCTCCAAGGTGAAATAAACAAAGCTTGCAGGCGGTCTCCCATCCAAGTACTAACCAGGCCTGACATTGCCTAGCATTCGAAATCAAACGAGATCGGGCATTCTCAAGGTGGTATGGCCGTAAGCACGGGGGTATGGAGCAGCGTGCCTCCTGACCCTGCTGCTGCGGTCCTCTCCTCCCCCAGAAGGAGCGCTCTTGGGCGGATGGCAGGCGCGCCGTCCCCCGGTGGTTTCCAAGGGCCATAACTTTCTGGTCCTTTGTCCCCCGCGCGTCAAATTCACACCGCGGGTGCCCCGGGACCAGGGGAGTCCCTGGGTCCCACCCCCTGGCTCGGCTTTGAGGAGCCCACGAGGTCTCTTCTCTCTTCCGGTGTCGGAAATAATAATAAAACCAAATAATAGTAATGCCATAATTCTTTTGAGAATTTTAAACAACTAGAGCCAAAACAAACACATTGATATTGAAGCATAAAGGATTTATTTTTTTATTCAAGTTTAGAAAAGGAAAAGAACAATAAACAAATGGAAATTCAGATTTTCTGATTTTATTTTGAAACGGAATAACTTATGATCGAAGGGTACACGGATTGTTTTAGATATTTCCTTTTTAATTTTAATTTAAAAAAACCATTGAACGAAAAACACACGGACCCATGTGACTGTTGTTCATAAACACTGGTGTCAGGACTTATTCTGAGTCACAACAATCAGACATCATAGAGTCACAACAAGCTGACATCATAGAGTCACAACAAGCAGACATCATAGAGTCACAACAAGCAGATATCATAGAGTCACAACAATAGGCCATCATAGAGTCACAACAATCAGACATCATAGAGTCACAACAAGCAGATATCATAGAGTCACAACAATAGGCCATCATAGAGTCACAACAAGCAGACATCATAGAGTCACAACAAGCAGACATCATAGAGTCACAACAAGCAGACGTCATAGAGTCACAACAAGCAGACGTCATAGAGTCACAACAAGCAGACATCATAGAGTCACAACAAGCAGACGTCATAGAGTCACAACAAGCAGACATCATAGAGTCACAACAAGCAGACATCATAGAGTCACAACAAGCAGACATCATAGAGTCACGACAAGCAGACATCATAGAGTCACAACCAGCAGACATCATAGAGTCACGACAAGCAGACATCATAGAGTCACAACAAGCAGACGTCATAGAGTCACAACAAGCAGACATCATAGAGTCACATAAACCTCAGATGGAAATGACCTCAGAGTTAACTCAGAGAAAACACAGAATTGAGACCTGAGGCCAGAGAGAGACCATTGTTTTCCCCAACACTTGGTTTTATGGTGCATTTTTGGGGGGAACCGGAATGCCTAAATGAAACCCAACCAGACACGGGGAGAACAAGCAAACTCCACAGAGAATGAGCCCCCAGCCAGCGTGCCGCCAGCGCTCAGGTCCTGTGGGCGTCAGGGATCTGCATGTGGACAAATGTTCCGCCTGGATGAATATTTGATGACACCACTCTGTGACATATTATACGCAGAGCAGAGAGAGGCAGTGACAGAGCTCCGTCTGAGTGACGCTGACCCACGGCCGTCACTGATCCATCCACATCTGCCAGTGTCTCCGCTTCCCCTTGTGGTCCCAGCGGAGGTCAGTGCACTGCTGCTGTTACACGCCATAGAGACGGCGTAGAGATCTGAGACACTGTACATACAGAGGTCTGCGCAAGACTCGAGATGAAGAGATCTTTTATTCATCCCACAGCGGGGAAATGTCAGTGTTGTATCACAAGTTACAGAACAGTAGGAATGAGGAGCACACAGCATACGATAAGTGAACAGTAACTCTGTACTAAAACTAAATATAATTAAATAATAAAATAACTATCTCTAACATCTCCCTCCTGGACTGCCACCTCACCGTGGTGGGGGAGTTTGAGTACTCGGATGATCCTGGGAGCTATGCTGACTGGGGCTTCATGCCCCTGGTAGGGTCTTCCATGGTACACAGGTCTCAGGTGACGAGTCAGACGAAGCGCAGTCCGAAGCTAAGCATGGACAGCACTATGCCGAAATCAGGCCTGGGGTTGGGGGCTCGTATGCGGGCGCCTGGCGGCCGGGCCTTAGCCCACGGGGTGGGCTAAGGCCGAGGTGGGCAGGCCCTCCTGTGGGCCCACCACCTGCAGAGGGGTCCGTGGTGGCTCGGTGCAGAGAGGACTGGGCGGCAGTCGAAGGCGGAGACCTCGGCGAACCAGTCACACACACAACATCTGGCTCTTGGGATGTGGATTGTCACCTCACTGGGGGGGAAGGAGCCTGGGCTCGTGGGGGAGGTTGAGAGATACAGACTAGAGAGAGTCGGCCTCACCTCCACACACAGCTTGGGCTCTGAACCAAACTCCTTGAGAGGGGTTGGACACCCCACTTTTCTGGTGTTTCTCGCGGGGAGAGGCGGCGAAGGGGGGGGGGGGGGGGGTTGGCCATTCTCCTTGCCCCCCATCTCAGCTCCACGTGTTGGAGTTCTCCCCGGTGAATCAGAATCCGAATCAGAATTATTGCCACGTAAGTAACAGGAGGTCACAGCCTTGGAAATTGCTTTGGCTCGATGCAACAGTCAGAAAGAGAGAATAAATAATAAAGAATAAAAAACACTTCTAAGGAATACATTTAAAAATAAATATAAAATAGAGTTACAGTTACTATTTAAAATATACAGTGCACATGGTGCACACAATGTAAGGTGACAGCAGTACAGTGAAGTAAAGTGACGTATGATGGGCAGTAAAGTGACTTTATAAAGAGCAGTAGGGGACTTCTAGAGGGCGGGGAGGTGAATGAGAGGGTCGCGTCCCTCCGCCTTCGGGTGGGGGACAAGTCTCTCACTGTTGTTGTGCCCACGGGCCTAACAGCAGTGCAGAGTACTCAGCCTTCTTGAAGTCCTTGGGAGGGGTACTGGACAATGCACCGACCGGGGATTCCATTATTCTCCTCGGGGACTTCAACGCCCATGTGGGAAATGCCAGTGACACTTGGAGAGGGGTGATCGGGAAGAACGGCCCCCCTGATCTGAACCCGAGCGGTGTTCAGTTGTTGGACTTCTGTGCTAGTCACGGTTTGTCCATCACGGACACCATGTTCCAGCACAAGGGTGTCCACCAGTGCACGTGGCACCAGGACACCCTAGGCCGGAGGTCGATGATCGACTTTGTTGTCGTATCATCTGACCTTCGACCGCGTGTCTCGGACACTCGGGTAAAGAGAGGGGCGGAGCTGTCAACCGATCATCACCTGGTCGTGAGTTGGATCCGCTGGCAGGGGAGGAAGCCGGTCAGACCTGGCAGACCCAAGCGTGTAGTGAGGGTCTGCTGGGAACGGCTCGCTGAGCCCCCTGTCAGACGGACTTTCAACTCACACATTTGGGAGAGCATGACTTTTGGTCAGGCTCGAATAGATTCTGGCAAACCGTCCGGTGAGTCAGGAGGATGAAGCAGTTCTTTGCCAACACCGTGTACGGGGCGGGTGGAGAGCTGCTGACCTCGACTGGGGATATTGTCGGGCGGTGGAAGGAATACTTGGAGGTTCTCCTCAATCCCCCCGTCACGTCCTCCGTTCTGGAGGCAGAGGCTGAGGATGTTGGGGCGGAGGCTTCCATCTCCCTGGCAGAGGTCACCAAGGTGGTTGGCAGCCTCCTTGGTGGCAAGGCGCCGGGAGTGGATGAGATCCGTCCTGATTATCTAAAGTCTCTGGATGTTGTAGGACTGTCTTGGCTGACACGTCTCTGAAACATTGTGTGGCGCTCGGGGGCGGTGCCAATGGAGTGGCAGACCAGGGTGGTGGTACCTCTCTAGAAGAAGATGGGCCGTGTTCCTGGGGTGTCCTTTAGGGGGTTCTCCGGAAGTATGGGGTCCGGGGTCCTCAGAACTGAGAGACCAGAGATGGGGGACAATCAATCAATCAATCAAATTTTATTTATAAAGTGCTTTTCATACAAAAAAATCCAACACAAAGTGCTTTACAGTTTAGTTGAAAACAATCCAACATGCCCAGCCCTAAACCCTACCTCCCCACAGACCCCCCCCAAAAACCACATTTATAATTATATATACACCCACATGCGTATACATGGGTGAGACAATAAAAAGAAATAGGGCTGGGTGCAGATGTAACCAGCTGAAGAAGCGAGATGGGGGAAGATGTGTCAGACACAGGTGCATCTCCAAACACTCGTCCTCAGTGTGGGCCTCTCTGAGGACTCACTTTTCCCTGTGAGTGGTTTCTCTCTGATGCAGAGGCTCAGAGGACTGTGGTCGTCCTGTTCCCTATTGACCAATGGCTCTATCCTTTATTATTACATTTCCTGTGTTGGAACCGTTGGACTCTCTGATCTGAGGAATCAACACATTTGTAAAGTCCTCAGAGACGGCCGCTGTTGAGGTCAAAGGTGATGCATAAATACAACGAACTGAACTGAAATGAAACAAACTTATTTTAAAACCTTGCTCAAATGTGACTCAGACCTGCTGCACGCGTATTTGAGTGGATTCTACATCATTACTGTGACTTCGGTGTCACTGTGGTCCCTGAGCTCACCTGAGGACCAGGACGAGACCCGGGTCAAACACTTACATGGTCGGGGTGACTCATCCGCCCTGGTCCACACACCAGCACCTGCAGAGGAGAGGTGGTATACAGAGGCAGAGGGAGGCGAGAGACGGAGAGAGAGAGGGAGAGAGAGTGAGAGAGGGGGGAGAGAGAGGGGGGGAGAGGGAGAGTGAGACAGGGGGAGAGAGAGGGGGGGAGAGGGAGAGTGAGACAGGGGGGGAGAGAGGGGGGGGGGGGGAGAGAGAGAAAGAGAGGGAGAGAGAGAGGGGAGGCAAGAGAGGGAGGTGAGAGAGAGAGGGAGACGAGTGGATAGAGAGAGAGGTGAGAGAAAGACGAATTGAGAGGTAGAGAGAGAGAGAGTGAGTGACAAAAGAGCGAGCAGAGAGGGAGAGAGGGAGCGAGTGTGAGGTGAGTGGAGAGAGCGCAAAAAGAGAGAGAGAGAGAGTAAAACCAGAGAGAGAGAGCGAGCGGGTGGCGAGAGAGCGAGATAATAAAGCGTATCCGTGCCGAGGTGAGGGGAGTTAATTGGCTGACCTCAGGAGGAGGCTGGGGGCCGTCGCGCTGCTATCTCCCAAAGAAAATAACACCGTATGAAACACGCTTCATATAAAAAGCGCCGCGGGCCTCGCTCTGCGCTGACCCAATAAACTTTACAACAGCTCAGACATTGCTTTTCTTGTTTGATGGAGCAGGAGCCGCGAGTTTGTGTCTCGCTGCAGTGAAGCAGGTTAAGTGAAAGAGTTAGCAGTGTGTGTGTGTTAGCAAAACACGGGTTAGCGAAACAAGGGTTAGCGAAACAAGGGTTAGCAAAGCCTGGGTTAGCGAAACAAGCGTTAGCGAAACAAGGGTTAGCGAAACAAGGGTTAGCAAAGCCTGGGTTAGCGAAACAAGGGTTAGCAAAACAAGGGTTAGCGAAACAAGTTAAGGCTAATATTCTGAATATCATACATGAGCCAATCAGCACGCACCAACTGTAGAGAGGGGTTCCAAGATCAGATCAGAGAGAGAGACCAGAAAAAGACGAAAGAGCGAGACCAGAGAGAGAGAGACCAGAGAAAGATGAGAGAGCGAGACCAGAGAAAGGGAGACCAGAGAAAGATGAGAGAGCGAGACCAGAGAAAGAGAGACCAGAGAGAGAGAGAGGCCAGAGAAAATCGAAAGAGCGAGACCCGAAAGAGAGACCAGAGAAAGATGAGAGAGCGAGACCAGAGAAAGAGAGACCAGAGAGAGAGAGAGGCCAGAGAAAATCGAAAGAGCGAGACCCGAAAGAGAGACCAGAGAAAGATGAGAGAGCGAGACCAGAGAAAGAGAGACCAGAGAGAGAGAGAGGCCAGAGAAAATCGAAAGAGCGAGACCCGAAAGAGAGACCAGAGAAAGATGAGAGAGTGAGACCAGAGAGAGAGAGACCAGAGAAAGATGAGGGAGCGAGACCAGAGAGAGCGAGAGAGACCAGAAAGAGAG
The DNA here is from genome assembly GCA_964034765.1 of Knipowitschia caucasica. NCBI lineage: Eukaryota > Metazoa > Chordata > Actinopteri > Gobiiformes > Gobiidae > Knipowitschia > Knipowitschia caucasica. Next base: position 34,291,883 of record OZ035834.1, on the reverse strand, counting down.
ACCAGAGAAGGATGAGAGAGCAAGACCAGAGAGAAAGAGAGAGAGAGAGATCAGAGAGAGACAATAGACTATAACCAAATCAGAGAGAGGAACCAGAGAGAGAGAGACCACTCACATGGTGTCAGTGTTCATATTTTGTGTGTGTGTGTGTGTGTGTGTGTGTGTGTGTGTGTGTGAGTGTGTGTGTGTGTCTGTGTGTGTGAGTTTGTGTGAGTGTGTGTGTGTGAGTGGGTCTGTGTGTGTGTGTGTGGGTGTGTCTGTCTGTGAGTGCGTGTGTGTGTCTGTGTGTGTGTGTGAGTGGGTCTGTGTGTGAGTGTGTGTCTGTGTGTGTGAGTTTGTGTGTGTGTGAGTGGGTCTGTGTGTGTGTGTGTGTGTGTGTGTGTGAGTGGGTCTGTGTGTGTGTGTGTGTGTGTGTGTGTGTGTGTGTGTGTGTGTGTGTGTGTGTGTGACCCGTGCAGCTGGCCTAACATTACACACACTATTAGTCCTGATTATTCACAGTTCTCCAAACGCTTGTTAAAGATAATGGGCCACAACAAACAGAAAGAGTGACCCGTCATATCAGAGGATGGAGGAGGGAGGAGGAGAGAAAAGAGGAGTAGAGAGGAGTGAGGAGGAGAGAGGATGAGAGAGAAGAGGAGGAGAGAGGAGGAGAGAGAAGAGGAGTAGAGAGGGGTGAGGAGGAGAGAGGAGTGAGGAGGAGAGAGAAGAGGAGGAGAGAGGAGTGAGGAGGAGAGAGGAGTGAGGAGGAGAGAGGGGTGAGGAGGAGAGAGGAGGAGAGAGGAGTGAGGAGGAGAGAGAAAAGGAGGAGAGGAGTGAGGAGGAGAGAAGAGTATGGAGGAGAGAGGAAGAAAGGGGAGAGAGACAGGAGAAGAAGAGAGAGAGGAGAGAGAAGAGGAGGAGAGAGGAGTGAGGAGGAGAGAGGATGAGAGGAGAGAAAAGAAGAGAGAGAAGAGGAGGGGAGAGGAGTGAGGAGGATAGAGGAGGAGAGAGATGTAGGGAGGAGAGAGGAGGAGAGGAGAGAGGAGTGAGGAGGAGAGAGGAGGACTGAGGAGAAGAGAGGACTGAGGAGAAGAGAGGAGTATGGAGGAGAGAGGAGGAAAGGGGAGAGAGAGAGGAGAAGAAGAGAGAGAGGAGAAGAAGAGAGAGAGGAGGAGAGAAAAGAGGAGAGAAGAGGAGAGAGAAGAGGAGGAGAGAGGAGTAAGGAGGAGAGAGGAGGAGAGAGGAGTGAGGAGGAGAGAGGAGGGGAGAGAAGAGGAGGAGAGAGGAGTGAGGAGGAGAGAGGAGGAGAGGAGAGAGGAGTGAGGAGGAGAGAGGAGGAGAGGAGTGAGGAGAAGAGAGGAGGAGAGGAGTGAGGAGAAGAGAGGAGTATGGAGGAGAGAGGAGAGAGGAGGAAAGGGGAGAGAGAGAGGAGAAGAAGAGAGAGAGGAGGAGAGAGGAAGGAGGGAGGAGAGAGAAAGGAGAGAGGAGGAGAGGAGAAGAGAGGAGAGAGGGAGAGGAGGGGGGAGGAGGAGAAGAGAGAGAGGAGAGGGGAAGGAGGGAGGAGAGAGAAAGGAGAGAGGAGGAGAGGAGAGAGAGGGGGAGGGGAGAGCGAGGAGAGAGAGGAGGAATGAGGACTTAGGACCGAGGAGGTGGGAGAGAGGAGAGAGGATGTGGGAGAGAGGAGAGAGGAGGTGGGAGAGAGGAGAGAGGAGGTGGTGGAGGCAGAGACCATCCTGCTCCTCTTTAACGCGGCCTTTATCAAATATATATATTTCTAAAAAACACTTTCTTTGTGTCCAGTGGTTTATCTGAACAGAGGCCGACTGTGGAGAGAAGAACTGTGCTAGAGCCAACAGACATAACTCTGTATTTATGGTTCAAGTTACTCTTTAAGATTACTCTTTCTCTGCTCATTGGTCAAAGTGTAACTGGACCAGGTCTGGTTCACTGTACCCTGGTCATACCATGTGTAAACTCTGGTCCATGATCATTTCCTACATGTACGTCTGGTCTTACCATGTGTAAACTCTGGTCCATGATCATTTCCTACATGTACGTCTGGTCTTACCATGTGTAAACTCTGGTCCATGATCATCTCCTACATGTACGTCTGGTCTTACCATGTGTAAACTCTGGTCCATGATCATCACCTACATGTACGTCTGGTCTTACCATGTGTAAACTCTGGTCCATGATCATCTCCTACATGTACGTATGGTCTTACCATGTGTAAACTCTGGTCCATGATCATTTCCTAAATGTACGTCTGGGTCTTACCATGTGTAAACTCTGGTCCATGATCATATCCTACATGTACGTCTGGTCTTACCATGTGTAAACTCTGGTCCATGATCATTTCCTACACGTACGTCTGGGTCTTACCATGTGTAAACTCTGGTCCATGATCATTTCCTACATGTACGTCTGGTCTTACCATGTGTAAACTCTGGTCCATGATCATCTCCTACATGTACGTCTGGTCTTACCATGTGTAAACTCTGGTCCATGATCATTTCCTACATGTATGTCTGGGTCTTACCATGTGTAAACTCTGGTCCATGATCATTTCCTACATGTACGTCTGGTCTTACCATGTGTAAACTCTGGTCCATGATCATCTCCTACATGTACGTCTGGTCTTACCATGTGTAAACTCTGGTCCATGATCATCTCCTACATGTACGTCTGGTCTTACCATGTGTAAACTCTGGTCCATGATCATCTCCTACATGTACGTCTGGTCTTACCATGTGTAAACTCTGGTCCATGATCATTTCCTACATGTATGTCTGGGTCTTACCATGTGTAAACTCTGGTCCATGATCATTTCCTACATGTACTTCTGGTCTTACCATGTGTAAACTCTGGTCCATGATCATCTCCTACATGTACGTCTGGTCTTACCATGTGTAAACTCTGGTCCATGATCATTTCCTACATGTATGTCTGGGTCTTACCATGTGTAAACTCTGGTCCATGATCATTTCCTACACGTACGTCTGGGTCTTACCATGTGTAAACTCTGGTCCATGATCATTTCCTACATGTACGTCTGGTCTTACCATGTGTAAACTCTGGTCCATGATCATCTCCTACATGTACGTCTGGTCTTACCATGTGTAAACTCTGGTCCATGATCATCACCTACATGTACGTCTGGTCTTACCATGTGTAAACTCTGGTCCATGATCATCTCCTACATGTACGTCTGGTCTTACCATGTGTAAACTCTGGTCCATGATCATTTCCTACATGTACGTCTGGTCTTACCATGTGTAAACTCTGGTCCATGATCATCTCCTACATGTACGTCTGGTCTTACCATGTGTAAACTCTGGTCCATGATCATCTCCTACATGTACGTCTGGTCTTACCATGTGTAAACTCTGGTCCATGATCATTTCCTACATGTATGTCTGGGTCTTACCATGTGTAAACTCTGGTCCATGATCATTTCCTACATGTATGTCTGGGTCTTACCATGTGTAAACTCTGGTCCATGATCATCTCCTACATGTACGTCTGGTCTTACCATGTGTAAACTCTGGTCCATGATCATTTCCTACATGTACTTCTGGTCTTACCATGTGTAAACTCTGGTCCATGATCATTTCCTACATGTACTTCTGGTCTTACCATGTGTAAACTCTGGTCCATGATCATCTCCTACATGTACGTCTGGTCTTACCATGTGTAAACTCTGGTCCATGATCATCTCCTACATGTACGTCTGGTCTTACCATGTGTAAACTCTGGTCCATGATCATCTCCTACATGTACGTCTGGTCTTACCATGTGTAAACTCTGGTCCATGATCATTTCCTACATGTACGTCTGGTCTTACCATGTGTAAACTCTGGTCCATGATCATCTCCTACATGTACTTCTGGTCTTACCATGTGTAAACTCTGGTCCATGATCATCTCCTACATGTATTTCTGGTCTTACCATGTGTAAACTCTGGTCCATGATTATCTCCTACATGTACGTCTGGTCTTACCATGTGTAAACTCGGGTCCATGATCATCTCCTACATGTACGTCTGGTCTTACCATGTGTAAACTCTGGTCCATGATCATTTCCTACATGTACGTCTGGTCTTACCATGTGTAAACTCTGGTCCATGATCATTTCCTACATGTATGTCTGGTCTTACCATGTGTAAACTCTGGTCCATGATCATTTCCTACATGTACGTCTGGTCTTACCATGTGTAAACTCTGGTCCATGATCATCTCCTACATGTACGTCTGGTCTTACCATGTGTAAACTCTGGTCCATGATCATTTCCTACATGTACGTCTGGTCTTACCATGTGTAAACTCTGGTCCATGATCATTTCCTACATGTACGTCTGGGTCTTACCATGTGTAAACTCTGGTCCATGGTCATTTCCTACATGTACGTCTGGGTCTTACCATGTGTAAACTCTGGTCCATGGTCATTTCCTACATGTACGTCTGGTCTTACCATGTGTAAACTCTGGTCCATGATCATTTCCTACATGTACGTCTGGTCTTACCATGTGTAAACTCTGGTCCATGATCATCTCCTACATGTACGTCTGGTCTTACCATGTGTAAACTCTGGTCCATGGTCATTTCCTACATGTACGTCTGGTCTTACCATGTGTAAACTCTGGTCCATGGTCATTTCCTACATGTACGTCTGGGTCTGATCCTAGTGGCTGCAGTTTCCTCGGTTGAATCCGACCAATCAGAGAGCGGGGGAGGCGGGTGTTGTAGGTCGTTATCGGTGACGTCAAGAGTTTGTGCTGAATTTGCTGGTTGTAGTTTGTCGGAAAATGTGAAAGTAAAATAATCTGTTCTGGTTCAATCCAAATATCAAGAAACTGAAGCCGGAGCAAGTGGTTCAGCAACTTCAGCTCAGCCTGTGATAATGGCCTTATTTACATAACAAAGTTAGCCGTTCACAGGTGATTTAGTTTGTTAGCTAAAATCCACGGGACATCTCGTGTTAGTCCTTGTTTTGTTACTTTTAGTGTTTTTTTTCCTCTGGATTTTGTTTTGTTTTACTTTTATTCAATCCATCATTTTTGCAGTTCTGCGTTATGGGTTAATTTCCTTTTGCCACATGACAGAAATGTTAGCTCCAATTAGCTTCAGTTAGCTAAGATTAGCTCAGATTAGCTAATGGATTGGAGCTGGATTAGGAAGAGTGAGAACAAGAGGCTGTTAATCTGAACAATGCACTTTTCATCAGGGAGTCTTTAATCTGTACAGACTGAGGGAGCAGCGGCCGATGTCAGAGACCGAGAGAACAGAGAGACGCCAGAGAGTGAGACCAGAGAGAGAGACCAAAGAGAGACCAGAGAGAGACCAGAGAGAGACCAAAGAGAGACCAGAGAGACCAGAGAGAGAGAGACCAGAGAGAGAGACCAAAGAGAGAGACCAAAGAGAGAGAGACCAGAGAGAGAGACCAAAGAGAGAGAGACCAGAGAGACAGACCAAAGAGAGACCAGAGTGAGAGACCAAAGAGAGAGACCAAAGAGAGAGAGACCAGAGAGAGAGACCAAAGAGAGAGAGACCAGAGAGACAGACCAAAGAGAGAGACCAAAGAGAGACCAGAGTGAGAGACCAAAGAGAGACCAGAGAGAGAGAGACCAGAGAGAGAGACCAAAGAGAGACCAGAGTGAGAGACCAAAGAGAGACCAGAGAGAGACCAGAGAGAAAGACCAGAGAGAGACCAGAGAGAGAACAGTGAGAGACCAGAGAGAGAGACCAGAGAGAGACCAGAGAGAGAGACCAGAGAGAAACCAGAGAGGGACCAGAGAGAGACCAGAGAGAGAACAGTGAGATACCAGAGTGAGACCAGAGAGGTACCAGAGAGAGACTAGAGAGAGAGACCAGGGAGAGACCAAAGAGAGACCAGAGAGAGATCAGAGAGAGACCAGGGAGAGACCAGAGCGAGACCAGAGGGAAAGCAGAGAGAGACCAGAGAGAGACCAGAGAGAGACCAGGGAGAGACCAGAGAGAGACCAGAGAGAAAGCAAAAAGAGCCCAGTGAGAGACCAGAGAGAGAGAGACCAGAGAGATAGACTAGAGCTGTATCAGACAGTGGTGAAGAGGGAGCAGTGTCTGCAGTCAGAGCTGTTGTACATTGTGATCCTGGTTCTTGTGTTCCTGACGTGTCTCTGGAGCCGCACTGATCCGGTCCAGGCCGCTCCGACAGAAGTCCTGCGCTCAGCCTGCTCCCAGTGCGCGTGTTTGTGATCAGAGCAGATTTGTACAGACCTGGATACAGACTGTTTCTCTGTGTGTGCCAGGCTCCATCCCATAACTCCCCAAAGTGCTGCTGCGCTCGGCACCAAGATCCGTGAGCAAACCACCGAGTGCATCAACAAGCGCCTCGCAGCACTTTACTGCAATTAATGCACTTTACATCTTAGACTGAGGCTCACGGAGGAGCTCTGTGTGCTCTGTGTCTGCTCTGTGTGCTCTGTGTCTGCTCTGTGTGCTCTGTGTCTGCTCTGTGTGTGCTCTGTGTCTGCTCTGTGTCTGCTCTGTGTCTGCTCTGTGTGCTCTGTGTCTGCTCTGTGTCTGCTCTGTGTGCTCTGTGTCTGCTCTGTCTGCTCTGTGTGCTCTGTCTTCTCTGTGTGCTCTGTCTGCTCTTTGTGGTCTCTGTGCTCTGTGTGCTCTGTCTGCGCAAGAGGGATCTAAACATGTGTGGATATATATAAATTGATTCTCAAGTCCTCATTAAAGGGCCCTAATCAGTCTTCATTAAAGGGCCCTAATCAGTCTTCATTAAAGGGCCCTAATCAGTCTTCATTAAAGGGCCCTAATCTGTCATCATTAAAGGGCCCTAATCAGTCATCATTAAAGGGCCCTAATCGGTCATTATTAAAGGGCCCTAATCTGTCATCATTAAAGGGCCCTAATCGGTCTTCATTAAAGGGCCCTAATCGGTCATTATTAAAGGGCCCTAATCTGTCATCATTAAAGGGCCCTAATCGGTCATCATTAAAGGGCCCTAATCAGTCATCATTAAAGGGCCCTAATCGGTCTTCATTAAAGGGCCCTAATCGGTCATCATTAAAGGGCCCTAATCAGTCATCATTAAAGGGCCCTAATCGGTCTTCATTAAAGGGCCCTAATCAGTCATCATTAAAGGGCCCTAATCGGTCTTCATTAAAGGGCCCTAATCGTCATCATTAAAGGGCCCTAATCTGTCATCATTAAAGGGCCCTAATCGGTCATCATTAAAGGGCCCTAATCTGTCATCATTAAAGGGCCCTAATCAGTCTTCATTAAAGGGCCCTAATTGGTCATCATTAATGAGCCCTAATCAGTCTTCATTAAAGGGCCCTAATCTGTCATCATTAAAGGGCCCTAATCTGTCATCATTAAAGGGCCATAATCTGATAACAGTAGTTCAGAGCTATTTTAATTTCTAACTTACTTTTCCAGCCCCTAAATCACAAAGTCTGTGATCTGGGCGCCAGAACTCACCATGTGGAGCTAATCTCACTGGTAAAGTACCATGTGGTGCAGAACTAAAAAAGGTCTCGTTATGATTCTCAAATCATTAACGACAAAACAAGGAATAAAATCAGGATTTCTATCTTTCTCTCTCTCCCTCTCACTCTCCCTCCCTCCCCCTCCCTCTCTCTCCCTCCCCCTCCCTCTCTCGCCCTCTCTCTCCCCCTCCCTCCCCCTCCCTCTCCCTCCCCCTCCCTCTCCCTCCCTCTCCCTCTCCCTCCCTCTCCCTCTGGACAAACACACAGTGATAATGTCTCCTCGTTGATCCGGTGACAAAGTCCACTCGCCGCAGGGACACGTTTGACGTTTGCCGCGAATGAGATGTTTTCTCCGACATCAAACACAGCAGATCGTTTTGGGAGCGCGACGCAGATGGATGACCGGGGAACTGAACCACTGACCCCGCGGTGCAGATGCAGAGCTGGACAGAGCTGGACCGAGCTGGACCGAGCAGGCCACTCCATCAGCCGGACAGCAGGAAGCACAGAGAGGCAGCAGCTCTGGGTCAGTGTCAGGAGCTTTGGAGATGTTCGTCTAACGTCTTGAACAAACTGAGCCTGAAGGTTGGCACTCTCTGGTCTCTCTCTGGTCTCTATCTGTGGTCTCTCTCTGGTCTCTCTCTGATCTCTCTCTGGTCTCTCTCTGGTCTCTCTCTGGTCTCTCTCTGGTCACTTACACACACCTAAACAGACACACTTACACACTCCTAAACAGACACACTTACACACTCCTAAACAGACACACTTACACACTCCTAAACAGACACACTTACACACTCCTAAACAGACACACTTACACACTCCTAAACAGACACACTTACACACACGCCTACACATTTTGACTGTGTTAAACTAGATTCTCCGACGGGACAAAGATGTTTAGTCTGATTTTAAAAACCGTTGCTTTATTTTCTCGTTCCAAAGGAAACATTTCTGTATCTTTTTAAGTTGCTTTTTCCAATCGATAAATCCTGTTTTAGGGCTCTCACAATGTGCTCAAATTAAAATACTTTTAGCAAAATGTTAGCACTTTATCACTTTTTGCAGTGTACACAAATACACACACACACACACACACACGCGCACGCACGCACGCACACACACACACAGACACACACACACACACCTACACACACACGCGCACACGCACGCACACACACACACAGACACACACACACACACACCTACACACACACGCGCACGCACGCACGCACACACACACACACACACGCACACACACACGCACACACACACACACACACACACACCTACCCAAGTGTAATCCATCATCCTCCACGACACCAGGACCATCCCCGAGGACAGCAACAACTCCACTGTCACTGAGCAAAGACATATCAACTGTCAGAGCAACACACATCAGCACAGAGACATGTCCTCATCAGAGACATCTGTCCTCATCAGAGACATGTCCTCATCAGAGACATGTCCTCATCAGAGACATGTGTCCTCATCAGAGACATGTCCTCATCAGAGACATGTGTCCTCATCAGAGACATGTGTCCTCATCAGAGACATGTCCTCATCAGAGACATGTGTCCTCATCAGAGACATGTGTCCTCATCAGAGACATGTCCTCATCAGAGACATGTGTCCTCATAAGAGACATGTCCTCATCAGAGACATGTGTCCTCATCAGAGACATTTGTCCTCATCAGAGACATGTCCTCATCAGAGACATGTCCTCATCAGAGAGATGTCCTCATCAGAGACATGTCCTCATCGGAGAGATGTCCTCATCAGAGACATGTGTTCTCATCAGAGACATCTGTCCTCATCAGAGACATGTCCTCATCAGAGACATCTGTCCTCATCAGAGACATGTCCTCATCAGAGACATGTCCTCATCAGAGACATGTGTCCTCATCAGAGACATGTCCTCATCAGAGACATGTGTCCACATCAGAGACATGTCCTCATCAGAGACATGTGTCCACATCAGAGACATGTGTCCTCATCAGAGACATGTGTCCTCATCAGAGACATGTGTCCTCATCAGAGACATGTCCTCATCAGAGACATGTGTCCTCATCAGAGACATGTCCTCATCAGAGACATGTGTCCTCATCAGAGACATGTCCTCATCAGAGACATCTGTCCTCATCAGAGACATGTGTCCTCATCAGAGACATGTGTTCTCATCAGAGACATGTCCTCATCAGAGACATGTGTCCTCATAAGAGACATGTCCTCATCAGAGACATGTGTCCTCATCAGAGACATTTGTCCTCATCAGAGACATGTCCTCATCAGAGACATGTCCTCATCAGAGAGATGTCCTCATCAGAGACATGTCCTCATCGGAGAGATGTCCTCATCAGAGACATGTGTTCTCATCAGAGACATCTGTCCTCATCAGAGACATGTGTTCTCATCAGAGACATCTGTCCTCATCAGAGACATGTCCTCATCAGAGACATGTGTCCCCATCAGAGACATCTGTCCTCATCAGAGACATGTCCTCATCAGAGACATCTGTCCTCATCAGAGACATGTCCTCATCAGAGACATCTGTCCTCATCAGATACATGTTCTCATCAAAGACATGTGTCTTCTGTCCTCTGTCTCAGGACCTCTGTCCTCTGTCTCAGGACCTCTGTCCTCTGTCTCAGGACCTCTGTCCTCTGTCTCAGGACCTCTGTCCTCTGTCTCAGGACCTCTGTCCTCTGTCTCAGGACCTCTGTCCTTTGTCTCAGGACCTCTGTCCTCTGTGTCCCCTCCATCTGATTGGTCGAACACTATCATCTAAATGACCTAAACTTACGATCAGCCAATCAGCAGCCGCTTCAGGGGCTGAGCAGTGATGGTCCAACACTGAGAGTAAAACACTGGATCTGCTCTGGTTCAGAGACAAATTCTCAGACAAACAGGAAGTGCTGTTATTGGTGCAGACGTCTACAGCTGCTGTGTCCTCTGTGTCCTCTGTGTCCTCTGTGGGACAGATCTGTGCTCAAGGTTTCATTTCCTTCACTGAACTCACCACAAGCTCCAACACAAACACAAATATGACTTTATACTGAAGCTTCTTCAGCGTCTGCAGCCAATAACCACCGACAGGCTGCTGCAGACTGAGGCAGGACAGGGAAGGACAGAGGGGAGGACAGGAGAGGACAGGGAGGACAGAGGAGGACAGGGGGGGGGGGGGGGGGCCTCAGTCCTGGATCTACAGCCTCAGTCCTGGATCAACAGCCTCAGTCCTGGATCTACAGCCTGTTTCTCTGATCTTTTGCTGAATTTGATGATTTAGTAAAGTCCTCGGAGGTAACTACTGCTGTGATTTAGGGCCAGAGCTGGTGCTTGCCTTGTTGGGGCCCTAAGCAGAAGTCAGCATAGGGGCCCTATAGACCTAACTCAAGAAACCATAAAAATTAAAGCAAGCATAAGTTCCATTACACATATATATTACAAATAAATAATTCACAGTAATCAAGCGATAGCAGACTTGATTAGTGATGGATTCAACCGAAGATAAAAATACATTTGAACTTTTCACACACGATTAAAGATATGATAAGTAAGACTTTATTGATCTCACTCAGGAGAAATGTTCATGTCACATTTGGCACGGATAGAATAAATTGTGTACATAAGACAAGTGTACAAACATGTTAAAATACAAAAATAAACAAAATACAAATATTAGCTATAATATAAGTATATAATATATATAAATTATATATATATATACATTTTATATAAAATAAAAATAATAACTAGTTTCATTATTATCACCACTAGTATTAATATATTACCTTAATATTAATATTAGTAGCGCATTATACAAACACTGTTAGTATTATGTCTAAATTACAAATGTAACAAAATACTTCCGATTATCAAAGGAAGCACGTTTATTTTGAAGGTGTCCACCTTAACCACAACAAAGAGCTTGACTGACGAAGTTGTTTTGGGACTCGTTAAAAGTAGAAATAAAACATGTCAGACACAATATTAAACTTTCTTTGCAGACAGTCAATGCGTCGGGTCGGGAACCACACGTTTTTTTACCCGTCTGTTGTTCCCGCAGTTCGCTGTCTTTTTTCCTTTTTTCATCACTCTGCTTCAGCGTCTCTGCCTCTGCTGTGGCTGTGCGACTGACAACAACAAGGGGGAGGGAGGGAAGGGTTGAAAGTGCGACGTAAGGACGTAACGTATGAGGATTATGGGAGACAGCAAGTGACAACTTTAACAACCAATCAAATGGGTGATTCCGGAAATGAAGGGCCTCGTAACAGCACGAGTGAGAGCCCCCGCACTCCGGGGCCCTTCCAGCTGCGGGGCCCTACGCATACTGCGTAGTCTGCGTATAGGAAGCGCCGGCTCTGTTTAGGGCAATGAATTGAACCAGAATTAAAGCATCAGTCAAATCCAAATGTCAGTTAGTGGTCGTAATATCACACATGGCTCTTTGACAAAAGTCACCACGTCCTCCTGCAGACGCTGGAACAGAACAATAAGAGAAGAGTTCACAGAGAGACGCTGAGGAGCAGCCAGAGAAGGCCACACAAGCTGCGGTGGTGGACACTCACCCTCAAGATGGCGTCCAGCGGCTCCTTTGGACCTGGATCCCTGTGAAACACACTCAGTATTTATTTAGTGTGCACAATAGAAGAACACAGTAAGACAGCAACTTTAATCAAGTCAGTGTGGTTAGCTCAGTGTGGTTAGCTCAGTGGAGTCGGTGACGTCAGCCTCTTTGTGCTTCTTCTCTCAGGATTCAGCTGCCGCAGATAACAGCAACACAAATATATATCTTTCCAATTTAACCGCGGACGGATTGGACTTTTTTCTCCCTTTTTCACTTCGTAAAAAGTAATTAATGTGCAACAGAGACAGGCACTGTGGCAGCGCGTGCTCAGGTTTTAATAAAGCTCCAGTTATTAAGGAGCAGGACATTTAAAATTCCATTATCAGAGGAGAGCGAGCTTTTCCGGAGGAACGTCACCTCTCGCTGTGGTCCAGAGGTCCGTGACCAGAGTACGGTCCGTGACCAGAGCACGGTCCGTGACCAGAGCGGTCCGTGACCGGAGCACGGTCCGTGACCGGAGCACGGTCCGTGACCGGAGCTGGTCCGTGAACAGAGTACGGTCCAGGGTAAAGGCAGTAATATTAAAGAAAACATTTATAACCATGAGGTGTTCGTATGAGTCAGATTCATCCAATGTGTTGTCTTTTTTGCATCAAGATGGCTGCTTCAGGTTTTTCCAAGATGTCTGCTAAAGGTCTTTCCAATATGTCTGCTTCAGGTCTTTCCAATATGTCTGTTTCAGGTCTCTCCAAGATCTCTTTTTTTCCTTTATTGTTGAAAAATGACATACAAACAGGTGCAGACATACAAACAAATACAATAAGACAAACAAGAAGCTAGCACAGACAACAGAGTGAATATTCACATAGGTGATCAGTTTCAGTAATATTTACAATGTAAGTGGAGACATCTCTCTAAGGCGTCTGCCTCAGGTCTCTCCGACATGTCTGCCTCAGGTCTCTCCAACATGTCTGCCTCAGGTCTCTCCAACATGTCTGCCTCAGGTCTCTCCAACATGTCTGCCTCAGGTCTCTCCAAAATGTCTGCCTCAGGTCTCTCCAAGACGTCTGTCTATTGAACAAGTCTGTAATATCCATTTGATGTAAATTCCTCCTCCACAGATGTTTATTTGAAGGAGCTGTGAGCTTTGGCAGGTAGCTGTACAGTATCAGTCTCTGTACAGTGTCAGTCTCTGTACAGTATCCTCTCTGTACAGTGTCAGTCTCTGTACAGTATGGGTCTCTGTACAGTATCAGTCTCTGTACAGTGTCGGTCTCTGTACAGTATCAGTCTCTGTACAGTGTCAGTCTCTGTACAGTATCGTCTCTGTACAGTGTCAGTCTCTGTACAGTGTCAGTCTCTGTACAGTATCGTCTCTGTACAGTGTCAGTCTCTGTACAGTATCAGTCTCTGTACAGTGTCAGTCTCTGTACAGTATCGTCTCTGTACAGTGTCAGTCTCTGTACAGTATCAGTCTCTGTACAGTGTCAGTCTCTGTACAGTATCAGTCTCTGTACAGTGTCAGTCTCTGTACAGTGTCAGTCTCTGTACAGTATCAGTCTCTGTACAGTATCAGTCTCTGTACAGTGTCAGTCTCTGTACAGTGTCAGTCTCTGTACAGTATCGGTCTCTGTACAGTGTCAGTCTCTGTACAGTATCGGTCTCTGTACAGTATCAGTCTCTGTACAGTATCAGTCTCTGTACAGTGTCAGTCTCTGTACAGTATCGGTCTCTGTACAGTGTCAGTCTCTGTACAGTATCAGTCTCTGTACAGTATCAGTCTCTGTACAGTGTCAGTCTCTGTACAGTATCGGTCTCTGTACAGTGTCAGTCTCTGTACAGTATCGGTCTCTGTACAGTGTCAGTCTCTGTACAGTATCGGTCTCTGTACAGTGTCAGTCTCTGTACAGTATCGGTCTCTGTACAGTGTCAGTCTCTGTACAGTATCGTCTCTGTACAGTGTCAGTCTCTGTACAGTATCGGTCTCTGTACAGTATCAGTCTCTGTACAGTATCAGTCTCTGTACAGTATCAGTCTCTGTACAGTATCGGTCTCTGTACAGTGTCAGTCTCTGTACAGTGTCGGTCTCTGTATAGTGTCAGTCTCTGTACAGTATCAGGCTCTGTACAGTATCAGTCTCTGTACAGTATCGGTCTCTGTACAGTGTCAGTCTCTGTACAGTGTCAGTCTCTGTACAGTATCAGTCTCTGTACAGTGTCAGTCTCTGTACAGTATCGTCTCTGTACAGTGTCAGTCTCTGTACAGTGTCAGTCTCTGTACAGTATCAGTCTCTGTACAGTGTCAGTCTCTGTACAGTGTCAGTCTCTGTACAGTATCGTCTCTGTACAGTGTCAGTCTCTGTACAGTATCAGTCTCTGTACAGTGTCAGTCTCTGTACAGTATCAGTCTCTGTACAGTGTCAGTCTCTGTACAGTGTCAGTCTCTGTACAGTATCAGTCTCTGTACAGTGTCAGTCTCTGTACAGTATCGGTCTCTGTACAGTGTCAGTCTCTGTACAGTGTCGGTCTCTGTACAGTGTCAGTCTCTGTACAGTATCAGGCTCTGTACAGTATCAGTCTCTGTACAGTATCGGTCTCTGTACAGTATCAGTCTCTGTACAGTATCAGTCTCTGTACAGTATCAGTCTCTCTGTACAGTGTCTGTCTCTGTACAGTATCAGTCTCTGTACAGTAGCAGTCTCTGTACAGTGTCGGTCTCTGTACAGTATCAGTCTCTGTACAGTATCGGCCTTTGTACAGTATCAGTCTCTGTACAGTGTCTGTCTCTGTACAGTATCAGTCTCTGTACAGTATCAGTCTCTGTACAGTGTGGGTCTCTGTACAGTATCAGTCTCTGTACAGTATCGGCCTTTGTACAGTATCAGTCTCTGTACAGTGTGGGTCTCTGTACAGTATCAGTCTCTGTACAGTATCGGCCTTTGTACAGTGTCTCTGTGAGAGTCCATTCATCTGTCGCGGTTGAAGAATGTTTAATGAATGCGGCGCTAATGTAATCTGTCGTAGACGGCGGCACACGGCACAGGGGACGGTTGACCCCCGCACTCCGGCCCAGGCTTAATAAAGGAGGAGAAAGAACATCCACTCTCCACATAATGAGCACTTTTACATGTGATCAGAGTCAGGTCGAGGCTTCCACAGAGAGAACCCCACCTTCTGAAAGGACACATGATGCTAATGTTCGGAGCTCTTCACGCCAGAACCACCAGAGCAGTCAAGTTGATGGCTTTTAGTTTTGGAAGTGCAATTACTCAGCTCGTGTACGTTTTTTTCTCCTCATAACTTGCCGGCTTATTCTGTTTCCTTATGTAGATCCTTTCTGTCATAACTTTCATGAAATTATCTCTATTTGAGAAATGTGAAGAGTTCAACCTTTAACTAAAATTCAAATGCAGCGGTTTTCTATCTTTCTATGGTTTAAAGCCCTTTTCTCCAGGTTCTGGTTCAGTTTGGTTTTCCACCAGAGAAGAGCAGGTTACCATAGCAACACACTGTTTACTGTCTGCATTTAGCATTTGGTCTTTAGCATTAGCCTTTCAACAAACTGTTTTTGATGGATTTCAAGTTTTAGTCACCAGTTTTAGAGTTTAGTTTATTAAGGACAATGTGCAGTTAACAAAATATAGCTGCACCAGATTTAGCAACAGCGACTTTCCATCCGGGGGGCGACAGTAGCTCAGTTGGTAGAGCATTGGCCTTTGGGCCTGAAGGTTGTGGGTTCGAGCCCACCGTAAGACCTACATCATGACTCCCACTGATAACTGCTGTCGTGTCCTTGGGCAAGACACTTAACCCCTACTTTGCCCAATGCCCCAACTGAAAAGATCTCAGCTCCTTTGGACTCACCACCTGCAGGAGGATCAGTGAGGGGCTGGTGCTCTGTGTACTGGGTGCAGCTCTGACTGCCACCCCCCCGACCCAGAAATGGATTAAGGGGAAGAAAATGGATGGATCTCCATCTGTAGTCCTCGACAAAACAATCATTACACTCTTAATAAAATACAGTTCAGGAAGTCGCCAACATAGTTACAGTCGCAATTCAATGTACAGAATACAATACAAACATTCAGCAAGAAAGCTCTTAGTACAAGAAAAGGAAGGAAAAAATCAGAATTAAATTACTTCTATTAAATCTGGTGAAAAACTAAACATAATTTGGGCTAATTTCTGCTGCAGGGGAAGATGGAGGACGCGGGAGTGGACAGTAGCCTCACTGCATGGACCATCAACTACCTCTCAGACCGACCACAGTACGTGCAACTGCGCAGCTGTGAGTCTGAGGTGGTAGCCTGCAGCACTGGGGCCCCTCAGGGCACTGTCCTCTCACCGTTTCTCTTCACCATCTACACCTCAGACTTCACACACGACACACACAGCTGTCACCTGCAGAAGTTCTCAGACGACTCCGCCATCGTGGGCTGTGTGTCTGAGGGGAACGAACTGGAATATCGGTCGGTTATCACAGACTTTGTCGACTGGTGTGAGTGCAACCACTTGTGCTTGAACACCAGTAAGACCAAGGAGATGACCATGACTTCAGGAGAAAACCACTTTCCCACACGCCGCTGAACATCCAGGGGGAGGACATTGAGCTGGTGGACAGCTTCAAGTACCTGGGTGTTCACATAAACAATAAACTGGACTGGTCCATAATACAAACGCCCTGCACAAGAAGGGCCAAAGTCGCCTCTTCCTTCTGAGGAGGCTGAGGTCCTTCGGAGTGAGCAGGCCTCTGCTCAGGACTTTTTATGACTCTGTGGTAGCTTCTGCCATTTACTACGCTGCCGTGTGCTGGGCCCCGGGCAGCACAGAGCGGGACAGAAACAGACTGAACAAGCTGGTCAGGAGGGCCAGCTCCACTCTGGGCTGCTCCCTGGACTCTGTGGAGGAGGTGAGGGACAGGAGGGTCTAGTCAAAGCCACCTCCATCATGAACAATAGCTCCCACTGCACAGGACTGTAGAGGAGCTGAGGAGCTCCTTCAGTGGAAGACTGAGACACCCTCAGTGTAGGAAGGAGCGCTACCGCAGGGCCTTTATCCCCACCGCTGTCAGACTGTACAATAAGTCACTTTAAATGATCACTGTGTGAAAACCTGCACTACTATTGACACTGTTTCCAATTGACACGTGTCACTTTGTTGTACATAATTATTGTCACTTTTATTGTACACATATCCTGCATGTAACATGTTTGCACATTTCGTCCTTTTGCACAATCTGAGTGTTCTATCCTTGCCAAATGTGACATGTACATTTCTCCTATGTGAGATAAATAAAGCAATCTTATCTTATCTTATCTTCTGGGGGTTCTGGTAGTTTCCTGGTGTTGACGATGTTCCAAACTCCCATATCAGTTGTTTCAGCTGCATCCACACTGCACCAGACGCACCTCCTTCTTTAAGTGCCGTCCTCGCACCTGTTGCACTTTGGCGAGTCCTTGGAATATGACATGATGTAACAAGCTGCTTAGAAGAAAAGCATTCACTCTGATTAGTTTGGATTTCGGTCCAAAGTGTCCAGTCTCTGAGCGTGTAAACTTTAATGTGAGACGACTGAGGCCTCGCAGCACAAAGACAGACCCGTGGGGGCTGGTTTAACCTTGTCTGTGGAGCTCAGTGCCACAGCCCCAGCTCTGCCTCTGTCCTGGGCCAGTTGGCTGCTACGCTCCTCTGCCTCCGCATGCATCCGGCCAGCAGCCCGAGCCAGCAGCCCGAGCCAGCTGCCATCCACGCTCACCGATGTCCCACACTGTCTGTCTCTGCTCGGTTCTCCTCACACTGAACCACTCACACGTCTGCTGTGGGTCTGTCCTCTGATGATCGTGGAAACACTCTCTCCTCACACACTTCCGTCGGCTCCTCCGGGGGGACCCTGAAGCGTTCCCAGGCCAGCCACATGTGCCTTTAGCGTAGCATAGCATAATAACAGAATAGTACAAATGCAATTGTTATTAAAGCACTTTTATGGACTCTCGAAGACGCTTCACATCATTATTTATTCACTCCATACACGGTGGTGATAAACTACTGATGTAGCCACAGCTGCCCTGGGGCAGAAGTGAAGCAACCGGTCTGTGCCATCGGCCCCTCCCACCACCACCAACTGAGGTCTACACCCTAAGTCCTGGGTCTACAGCCTCAGTCCTGGATCAACAGCCTCAGTCCTTGAAGGACAGTGATGATCCAGGACATGTATGAACATTTCTGGAGTGTTTCTCCCGCTCCCCATCGACCAATGGCTCCAATGTTTCATTTCATTTTTTTCATTTCATTTCATTTTCAACCCCTTTGTCCGTTTCTGGGTCGGGGGGGTGGCAATGAGAGCTGCCACCCAACGCTCATAGCACCAGTTCCTCGCTGATCTTCTGCACGGGGTGAGTCCACAGGAAGATGGCTGCTCCGTCAATTATGAAACAGCCTTGATCTTTCAGCGGGGGGCTTCAGGCAATGTGGGGTTAAGTGTCTTGACTTGTGTCTTGAGGACACAACGGCAGCAGTCATCAGTGGGAGCAGTTGGAGTAGGTCCCATGGTGGGAATCGAACTCACGACCTCCAGGCCCAAAGGCCAATGCTCTACCAACTGAGCTAATGTCGCCCCTGGCTCCAATGTGTTTGTTATTATTGCATTTCCTGTGTTAAAACTGTGATTCTCTGATCTGTTGTTGGTGAATTGACAACTTTGTGTGTTCATGTCGCCTTCTCTCACACATGCCCCTGATGGAGGAGATAAGGTTGCAGCTCCCCTGATGGGGGAGACGAGGTGGCAGCTCCTCCCCCGATGGGGGAGACGAGGTGGCAGCTCCTTCCCTGATGGGGGAGACGAGGTGGCAGCTCCTCCCCTGATGGGGGAGACAAGGTGGCAGCTCCTCCCCTGATGGGGGAGACGAGGTGGCAGCTCCTCTCCTAATGGGGGAGACGAGGTAGCAGCTCCTCCCCTGATGGGGGAGACGAGTTGGCTGCTCCTCCTTTGATGGGGGAGACGAGGTGGCTCGTCCTCTGATGGGGGAGAGGAGGTGGCAGCTCCTCCCCTCATGTGGGAGACGAGGTGGCTCGTCCCCTGATGGGGGAGAGGAGGTGGCAGCTCCTCCCCTGAGGTGGGGGCTTCTCTAGGCTCATGTCTCCCACAGCTCGGGCCTCACAAAGAGCTGATCCAGAGATGAGAGCCCTGCTCTCCACACATTTACATTTACATTAGACCAGTGATTAGACGAGCTGCGGAGAGTGAAGGGACAGAGGCAAGGTCACCAGGCGGATGGGAGACCACCCTTAGGGCGGGTCACAGCAGTGGAACTAGGCCAAATGTAGAGGGACAGTAACATTAATCAACATTACTGTAAATGTGTCAGTATTAGCTTTACAGCGAGTTTCCAACTGTAGTCCTGAGGCAGCGACAGACTCTGGAGCTGGCAACAAGGAAATATATCATTGTTTGATCAAAGCAGGAGAAAAACTTCTCACAATCACTGAGTGTTTTACTACAATTCAGGATATCATTCTGGACGGTCCATCAATTCAATTCAGTTCAATGTTCTTTGTTTAGTCCTAAATCACAACAGTAACCATAACAACGGCCAGATTATCTGCTTAATCTTGTTTAAATGCAAATTTCCTGCAACTTCATTTTTGGGAGTTGGTTTCTTGTTGCCATAGTGATGGTTGTAGGGATAGATATCCATAGCAACGGTTGCTATTGTCACAATTGCTATGGCGATATTCACCATGATAACAGGTTGCTATTGCAATGATCACAGTTTGTTCACACCGTCACTATGGCAACTGTTATCATGACAACAGACAGACAATCTAGTTTATTTTTTGCAACTTATGTTTCTCTCTAGAATGTCAACATAGTAAGTATTAAGAATTATGAATATGTACTGTCTTTTACATTCTTCAAGTTGTTGTCAATTCAACTCTTTCAACCCTGGTCTATATGATCCACCCGAAAGAAGAAAATCTTCCCATTTACCTCTAACAAAGCTGTCAATTCGCCAACACAGATCAGAGAATCAAACAGTCCAAACACATGAAATGCAGTGATAAAAACACAGAGTCATTGGTCCATGAGGGGCAGAGAACAAAGTCATAAAAATAAAAAACAGATAAGTGTGTCCATGCAGCTTCACGTTTAGACTTAAGGATGTCTTCCCTGAGTCTTCCCTGGAAAACCATGTGATGAGTTAAAGAGGACTGTTTAAAGCCTTGAATGTAGAGACTGTGCCTGTGTCCGTGATGTGGATGGGGAGCTGGTTCCACGGTAAAGCAGCTTGAAGCTAAACTCCCTGGTCCATAAACAACTCCAGGTCTGAGACAGATGAACTACAGCGCCCGGAACAACCCTCTCTCCCTGTGCCGAGAGATGACCAATGTTTATGGGGGAGAGATTTCTTAAACGTCCCGGATCCTCACTGTCCTCAGACCCTGCTGCATGAAGCAAACTGCAGAAGAATTTCACACGTTCAAATATACAACAGACCTGACGTCATCTCCCGGAGCGTCGCCATCTTTGGACAAACAGCTGACCCGGGTGGAGGTCACACTCAGACCCCCATCTCTGCCTGTCTGACCTTGCGCTGGCCCCTGTGGTCGGGGACTGGTTTTTATCCAAATGTCACCGTGTCTGCAGCGCCAGACAGAGGCGGAGGAGGGGCCGGTCGCTGTGAGGCCTCTGCAGCTGCTCACCTTGACCTTTACCTGCGCTTTGGTCAAGATCCTGTCACCAACTGTCTGACGCGTGTTTCTAAGGACACATAGTACAAACACACACACTAAACACACACACACTAAACACACACACACACTAAACACACACACACTAAACAAACACACACACAGAGCAAACACAGAAGCAATTTTGGTTAAACCTAAGGCCCCGACTCCACCGGGCGCGTAAAACGGACGACGGATCCGTCCAAACGTGTCCGTTTCATCTCGGTCTCCATTATCTCCATGAGGGTGAATGGAAGTGGCTCCGTCCACGGAGGGTGCAACGGACGCGGACGGACGAAATAGAAACAATCCTATCTTTTCCGTGTCGGGTCCGTATTGAAAATACAAAGGAATAGTATATTTACCACATTATTAAACATGTATTGATATATGCTGTAGTCCTTGGTTATAAGTATTTGTTAATAATCATTGTCATTAACAAACGTGTGTAATTTTTTTCATGTATTAATTTAAATAATTGTTTCCTGATCGTAAATCTACCATTTATTTTTTGCGTAATGTTAATACGCTAAACTCTCGCTCTTTTTGCTCTCGCTCTGTCCCCGTCTACCTCCAAGGCGCTCTCTCCTCACCGCACACACACATTACACACACTCACACATTACACACACAGAGCTGCACTTATGAGAGACAGATCTCACAAGACTGGATATGTTGGAGTTCTTTTCTTTCTCCCCTTTTTCCAATTGCTTTCAATAAGTTTCATCCATCGCGACGTCCTCAATGCTTCAATATGCTGTGCTTTGCACTGATCATAGCCACAGCTCATACACATCACACACCGCTTCTTCTATTTAAAACTATAGCGGCTGCCTGTTGCCTAAAGCCGCGGAGAGGCGAGTTGGGTCCCATAAAAGTGTATGACGCGCAAAATAAGTAGAAAACAAACGAAGAGGCTGGATCATAATAAACGCTGCGGTCACAGGCCCAAACACACATGCACTGTAAACCCTGACAAGTAAAGTTTACTTGAAAAAACCATGGAAATAAATTGCGTATTAACTTCACTTGAATTCCTCGAGTACATCCTTTACTTGATATTACCAAGTCAACTCAAGTGATTACAATAAAGTTTAAATTTCTACTTCGACCGGGATTCGTACTCAGAACCCTGTAGTTGAGAGGCAATGGTGCTACCCACTCAGCCACCAGGCCACCCTGCCATTGTCACACCTGCCTCATTAAAGAGTCTACACGTCAAAATGTCAAAAGTGAGGCTTACTTGAACAGAAACAGTTCAATTCAAAGAAAACCCTGAGTGACATAGGCAAGCTTTAAATAAACTAACAATAAATGAGTCATATCTACTTACTGGGAAAAATCTATTTAAAATAACTTTGATATCTGAAGTAGGATTGAAGTTAGGGTTTACAGTGTGCACGCACACGCCTCCCACACACACACACACACACACACACAGACACACACACACACACACACACACAGGCGCTCTCACGCACACGCCCACACTCACGCCGACAACACATGACTCCTCCATCAGCCAAACATTCATTTATTCACACAATGCCCAAACGTGTCTCCTACAAAAACAAAGCAGGCTGATAAACGCACAGCCAGAGCTGCTGCTGCAGCCGGTTTGACCACTATTCCGTTTTACGGACGTCCGACGGACAGCAGCCAACACGCGTCAACGGAGACGCGCCCGGTGGAGTCCAGGCCTAAGCCTGAATGTTAGGTTTTTTTCCACTTGATTGTCTTGGTGAACTAGCATAGCACCGTCACGAGGAGGAGGACCCTGAATCATCTCGTTTATAACCACATTAATTCTGAATGTTGGGTTTTTGCATCAATAAAAGTCTTGACACGAGCCCAGACCCTGTGTCATTTTTCAACACTGGTCTGAGCTGATCTTGAGAAGAGTTACTAGTTACCATAGCAACACACTGTTTACTTTCTGCAGTTAGCGTTCGTTTACCTTTCAACAGGCTAACGAGTTTTAGCATGTATTAAAGAAACCATATCATTTCTTATTTAAGCAAAAACTGAAACTGTTTGGGGGATTTTTCTTTTAATTGCATTGATTTGAACAAGAGCCATCAAAAAGACTGCTCTGGGAGCTCTGGTAGTTTCATAATTCTGGGAGTCGTAGTGTAACAAGGGTCTGTCCTGGACTGGGATCACAGAGAGATAAAGGGAGGATTAGTAATATATGAGTTGGGGAAACCTCAGGTCTTTACACCACATACATTTGCAAACACAGAAGTCATTCAACTTTAAACATTGAACTCACTAAAATACACCCATCAAATGCTACTTTTCCACAGTAAAGGCACGGTACGGCACGGCACGGTTATTTTGCATTTCCACTATGGTTGGGCTTAGGATCGCCCAACCCTAGTGGACGTGACGTCAGCGACTGCCTTTCACTGATTGGTCAACAAGTGTCGTCACTGGAGGCGACGTCCGACCCTTTGGTAAAAACAACCCAACCGCCATCTTTAAAACCGGCTGCTCTGCCTCAATACGTCCTCCCATGGATCTATTTTAATAACGCCCTCCTCACTCCAGAGAAATGGAATCGCACAGAAAGCCCCAAAAGGCCGCGGTCGGTGGACGAGGTCCACACGTTACTCTCTTTAGGCCAAAGAGAGAATTCAAAAGCAGCTCAACGGAGCGAGGTTTTCAGGGAGATGGCTCTGGATTTGTGACAAGTCTGTGGTAATCCGTACCGTGCCGTGACTATGGAAAAGTGGCAAAAGACCTCCAGGACCATAGACAACAAACATGATGAAAGTTAGGTACCTCAGCTTTAAAAACAACCAAAACATTGAGTTTTGGCCCAGCCTCTCACAGCCAACCAGCTCCAAGTAGTGAAAACCTAACAGAGTTTGGCTCAGGTCTGTGCCCCAGACACTGATGACATCACAGGTGCTTAGATAATGGGAGTGTCCCAGATATTAAAGCAGATCTACCTGTTTTTAAACTTAGATTTGCACCATTGTCTTTTAAAGTTTTTAATCATCACAAGAGCTATAACTTAACATTTTAGAATTATTATTAAGTGTTTTAACCTTTTTATAAACCTGGATTGTTAGACCTTTTAACCAAAAATTATTTAAAATCCTTTAATGTTTTACTTGAACTTAAACACTTTTAAACTGCTTTGCCTCTCGCAGACAGTCTTTCTCAAACATGAAGAATCAAGTGGTGATGTTGGGCCTGGTGCTGTCCGTGGGCCCGGTGCTGTCCGTGGGCCCGGTGCTGTCCGTGGGCCCGGTGCTGTCCGTGGGCCCGGTGCTGTCCGTGGGCCCGGTGCTGTCCGTGGGCCTGGTGCTGTCCGTGGGCCCGGTGCTGTCCGTGGGCCTGGTGCTGTCCGTGGGCCTGGTGCTGTCCGTGGTCCTGCCGTCCCCTCAGGTCATGTGGACGTACTTCCCTCCACATGTGCTTTACAGGAGTGTGTTCAGTGTATTTCACTCAATAAAAACAAAACTTTGCATCAAACACATTCTTGAGAATAGTCTTTTTGGAACAAGACAAAAGAGAAAATGAAATGAACTTAAAAGCGGACTCTGCCTCATCTAACTCTGTGTCTGTGTTTGTGTCTGTGTGTGTGTCTGTGTGTGTGTCTGTGTGTGTGTCTGTGCTTGTGTCTGTGTGTGTCTGTGCTTGTGTCTGTGTGTGTGTGTGTCTGTGTGTGTGTCTGTGTGTGTGTCTGTGTGTGTGTCTGTGCCTGTGTGTGTGTCTGTGTCTGTGCCTGTGTCTGTGCCTGTGTGTGTGTCTGTGTCTGTGTCTGTGCCTGTGTCTCTGTCTGTGCTTGTGTCTGTGTGTGTGTGTGTGTCTGTGTCTGTGTCTGTGCCTGTGTCTCTGTCTGTGCTTGTGTCTGTGTGTGTGTCTGTGTGTGTGTCTGTGTCTGTGTGTGTGTGTCTGTCTGTGTCTGTGTGTGTGTGTCTGTGTCTCTGTCTGTGCTTGTGTCTGTGTGTGTGTCTGTGTGTGTGTCTGTGTGTGTGTCTGTGTCTGTGCCTGTGTCTGTGCCTGTGTCTCTGTCTGTGCTTGTGTCTGTGTGTGTGTGTGTCTGTGTGTGTGTCTGTGTGTGTGTGTGTGTGTGTGTGTCTGTGTCTGTGCCTGTGTCTGTCTCTGTGTGTCTGTGTGTGTGTCTGTGTGTCTGTGTGTGTGTGTCTGTGACTGTGTGTCTGTGCCTGTGTGTGTGTCTGTGTGTGTGTGTCTCTGTGTGTGTGTGTGTCTGTGTGTGTCTGTGCCTGTGTCTGTTTCTGTGCCTGTTTCTGTGCCTGTGTCTGTGTGTCTGTGTGTGTGCCTGTGTCTGTGTGTGTGTGTCTGTGTCT